>BLXT01007309.1:5412628-5423527 GCA_019648995.1 Plakobranchus ocellatus | reverse complement strand
CTGAGCGCATTCTGTCTCCATTCTCTATCTGTATAGACCTATTTTCGAAATGTATAGCTTGATAGCTGTATATTTTAGCAGGTATATCGTTATAATCATTCAATCTACCAGCACATTATTTTTTCTTCTTGTCAATACTTCATTCGATTCATTGCAAAGGATTTAATTCGTCTAAAAACCAATAGAGAATGTGATTTTATAGACTAGACATAAGCCTGTTTTACGCCAATAAACTAGAATCCTCATCATATTATTTCTCTTTAAACCTAGGAATTTTTTTTAAAGATATAAATTCGAAAAAAAAATCATTATGAAGAAAATAGAAACTAAAAAAAGAAAATTATTCAAATTGTATTTTGTTTCAAGATTGTGTTGACAACTGGTTTCTGTGAATTGACTCTATATCTAGACTCAGAGCTGCAGATATTTTGATTTGGCCTTGTTTGCTTGCAATATTTTGAGTGGGCCTAGATCAGATCAGACTTATTTATGTTTAACAGTACTATTTTTGTTTTAGCATTGTTTACCTTTCTATCTTGGGATTTCTAGAAGTTTATCGAAGGTGTGAGAACATTGTTTACAGGAAGTTGTTAGGTTCTATTTTTTGTAAATGCCAGCTCTATGTCTGTTGATAGTTAAAAGCGTGGTGTATTTTTTTTCAACGGAACTGTGAAACATAGTACGTGTTCCGTTTTGTCTATCTCCAACCCATACGGATATTCAGATAATCTCCAACTTTTTTAGTTTCGTTAACATAAATCATGTTTTTCAGGCATTATCCTATCTGCCCTTGTTCTATTGAATCAATAATATGGCATGATAAGTATTGCACATTTTTTTCCCTCACGATACGCCAATTTAAAATTAAGTTGCTTTTTTCTACATGTCGCATTAAAAAAATAATCAAATAAAACATTCATACAAATGAACTTTAATACCTCTCCGTATTTCATCTTTAAATCATTTCTTTTTTCTAAATCTGTCGGTTTTGTTTAGTCTATCTATTCATTAGTTAAATCCTGTTAATATTATTGACATAATATATGTATATTTTTCGATGATGCTATCCAATGAGTTTGTGTGTGGGTGTGTCGAACTTTTAACAAAAATGTTGTCCAGCTTTTGATCTTCCAGCCCCTTATTGATATTTTTTGTTATTTCATTTGAAACGCAATTGGTTTTTCAAAGTTGTTATGTCATCAATAGTATGGAAAGAATAGAATTAGTCTATGGATGATCATGAAATCGACAGATAGCAAAATCAAGGAAAAGAAACATTGAAATATTGAAAAATCAAACAAATCGATTTCATTTTGTTCTCTTTTCATTTGTTTACAGCATGTGAGCTTTACGGCCTTGTGGGAGGCGTATTTGGTCTGATGTCTATAAACACCTTAGCCGTTATTGCTTTTGACCGATACAATGTTATCGCCCGCCCTATTCAAGCATCTCGTACCTTGAGTTATCGGAGGGCGTTTATGATGTTGATGATTGTTTGGACATGGTCAAGTACTTGGACGGTACCGCCACTATTTGGATGGGGTGCATACATTCCTGAGGTAAAACTAAATAAATTATGCTTTATTTTTAATTTTTGCATTTGTTTTTTTTTATATAATAATTTTCGACTGTTGAAAGCTATTGTTGATAGTATTTATCTTTTTCATGGCATAGTGTTGGCCTAGCATAACTGCGTTACTGTTTGCATAATTGTCACTTAGACTTGACATGCATTTTCATATCTGTTTGCGTTCGTGCGATATTTTGACGACATGACTAATCGTTGATGCCTCCAAATACGTTGTATGTTTGTCAAAGGTTTACATGATCAGTTAGAACCCCCCCCCCTCCTTTCTCTCTCTCTCTCTCTCTCTCTCTCTCTCTCTCTCTCTCTCTCTCTCTCTCTTTTAAGGATGCAAACCAATAGCGGCAATATGCTTTTTCCTGTTCTTATTACCAGGGGTTCCAAACGTCTTGCACGTTTGACTACCTCACAGTGGACCAGTCTACACGCTCCTACATCCTGTGCTTGTACATCTGTGGCTTCGCTGCGCCCCTTTTCATCATCCTCTACTGTTACTACCATATTTACAAGGCTGTGGCTGCTCATGAAAAAGTAAGAAGTTAAAACAAATTTAATTGTTATGTATTCAAGAGTTCATGATGACTCGGATTTACCCAGATATTCGTTGATAATTAAGATTTACTCAGTTATGCATGGACATAAATAGATATACTCATTTATTTATATATATATATACTCAGGATTTTTTTCCCAAATCATGGATTATTTAAATCTACTAAGCTTGCATCTAGATATATTCATAAACACTTTTATTCCACTCAGATATTAATAGATATTTTGGATCTTTACCCAAGTAAAGTCTCATAAACATTATTACAAAACATTACAAATATGCATTTTCAACCACAATAAAACTTAATCGCATAGAGCTTTCTCTTACCAGTTAAAAACCAATAGAACTTTGCGGAATATAATTATGCGCATTTCAAAACAACAACATCAACAAAAAAAGAAAGAATGAATGAAACTGAAATGAAACCTATTGAAAGCTGGACCTTATCAATATTTTTATTGAGCACGTAGCGTTCGGATCTTGGTCTCCTCATCGCAGACCATCGGTCAAATGTAAAATTGCTTGCTAATGTGGTAGATTATTAACTTTTGTTTTTCTAATGAATTGTTGTTATTAATTTTGAAAACCATTATCAGTACTTTAACAATTAAAACTAGACCAAGCTAGTAAAAAGAACAAGAACTTTACATCAATGCCAGACCCTGCTTTTAAAAACCTTTTTTAACTTACATAAACTCTCTCTATTTCCCAGGAAATGGGAAAGATGGCTAAGAAACTGAACGCCGAAATTCGCCAAGGCCAGAGCGCTAAGAAGTCTGAGATCAAAACTGCAAAAATAGCCATGACGATCATCATCACCTTCCTGTTGTCTTGGACGCCTTACGCTACCGTAGCGCTGATCGCCCAGTTCGGACCCCAAGAAGTGATCACACCCTACGTCTCTGAACTGCCAGTCATGTTCGCTAAGGCCTCGGCTATGCACAACCCTCTCATCTACGCTCTGTCGCATCCCAAATTTAGAGATGTGAGTTGCAGTATAGCTATTCGTTTGCCTTCTAGTAAAAGTATAATTTATGTTATCCCGACAGGACTAACAACACTATTTATCTTTATCCCTATAGTAGGCTAAACTCGAATTAGTTTAGTCATTTACTAAATTATACATGTTTTTATAACGCCAATCGAATAGTACAAAGATTTTGCTAGAAAATTTATTAATTGGCATACTTTTTCTTCCATGATTGAAACTTTAATTTCGTTTTTTTATATTTCTTTGGTACGAGTGGAACCATATATGCATCAATCAGCTCATTTGTTTATTCTATGAATCGCTAGACCGATCTATCTGAATCTCTCCATCTAGCTTGTATCATCAATCCTTCAAATATATCTGTTAACATCTAGATATTTAACCCGTTAGACATTTAGATATTTAATACTTTTTATTGCCTTGATGCTGTTGGGAATTCATGAATTAAAATAACAACTTAACCAGCATAGTGGTTAAAACAAAATTGTTCTTGCTTTCATTTAACCAAAATGTTTTATAACTAAATTTGTGCTTTCTGTAGTCAATTTTATTTATCAAGTGTTGCTTAAATTGCGTGCATCCCAAGCGGACAATGCTAAGCATTATTCTAAT
Source organism: Plakobranchus ocellatus (assembly GCA_019648995.1). Classification (NCBI taxonomy): domain Eukaryota; kingdom Metazoa; phylum Mollusca; class Gastropoda; family Plakobranchidae; genus Plakobranchus; species Plakobranchus ocellatus. The sequence goes on along the minus strand of BLXT01007309.1, from coordinate 5,419,786 downwards.
CATCCGAGGAATGATAAAAGATATGTTGTAAAATTGTTTTATTGGGAAAAGCTTGGTCATTACACATGAAATGCTCTAAAACATTCGTTAAGCATATATTCCATTCGTTGTAAGCTTTTTTTTTTTTTTTGAAAATTATGAATGTTTTCCACCATATGATCTGAATGTCAACTATTTCAGGCCGTGGACAAGCGCTTCCCGTGGTTGCTCTGTTGTTGTGGCGTGACCTCCAAGGAGCGAGAGGAAAATGCCTCAACCGCAGCCCAGCCCAAAAAGACGACCGTCATGAACCGAATGGACAGCGTGAACAGCACAGGAGCTGGCGGCGCCCAGAGTCAAATGAGCGAGGTTGGTTGGTGTACTAGAAGAATGCATGCAATGGCAGACAAAGCTTGCGTTCCCGATAAGAATCGTGAACCTAATTTGGTAAAGATTTGTAAAGGAGATTTTGGAAGGTGAACATTGTCATGATATAGGCTGTGGAATTGTAGGGCGCATATTATATACATATATATTGGGTTAATGATAATTATGCGAACCACCGTTTTAAGACGAATGTTTTGTCCAAGTGGTTTTGTATTTCTATCTATTGTTTAATATGTTGGTTTACGCTTGTTAATTTCTCTGAAAGCTGCTGAAACTCATTCAAAACATTACTTGTGTGCACAAATTTAGCAATTTTGCAAGTTTTGCTTATTTCATGCGGAGTACAAGAGTTTACTTTCAGCCCTAGAGACAGCCTCTAAATTCAATATTGTCAGAGAAAAAAAACTGTTGTTTTTCTGGCCCATAACGCAAGATTGCCTGTACTGGGAATTGCATCCTGAGTCGCATTACCGTAAGATGAAAGCACTGCCTACCATATAGTCTTAAATTGACCCCATGCTTTCTGTGTTTTCTGTATTGCCTGTCTGCCAACTTATCTTTCAACGGTAGGTACACTTAACAAGTAGTCCTACTCTCTTTCTCGACTAGTGGTAAGATTTTTCTCATAGTAGTTTTCCAAAAGAACAAAAGCCCAAATGTTGCACAGTGTTCTTGAGTAGTCGGATATTTAAATATTTTACAAATTGCCATGGATATACTTACACACCAAATTTCAAAATAGTACTGAAAACCCTATTAATCTATTTTCCTTCCTTACATTCCTCCTTTTTCTTCCTACCTGTCCCTCCTCTCTCATTCTTTCTCTTGTCTGTCTGTCTGTCTGCTCTCCTCCCCCCTCTCTTTCTTCTTCTTCTTCTTCTTCTTCTTCTTCTTCTTCTTCTTCTTCTTCTTCTTCTTCTTCTTCTTCTTCTTCTTCTTCATTCTTCTTCTTCTTCATTCTTCTTCTTCTTCTCCTTCTTCTTCTTCTTCTTCTTCTTCTTCCACGATACAGATCAGTAACTTGGACAGCGACACTGGCGTAGACGATGCCGAGACTGGTCAGGTGACTAGTGTGAGCATGCGCATGAAGAATGTTCAGAAGCAAGACACGCCCAAGGCCAGCGGACGCCCCGCAGGAGCAGCAGCAGCAGCAAGAGGGGCAGCAACTCAACCCCAGCAAGAGAACTTGGCCGTCATCAAGGATATCATAAACGCATTCGCCAACGTGATGACTGCGCAGGCTGGCGCGCAGCAGGTGAGAACAGCTTAGAGATTGATGAAAATACAAGGGTTGAATCGTTTTGTTGCTTTTGTTGTTGTTTTCTTTGCACTCGAACAACTGCTACATTCCTAGGTTAAGTTTTTGGGTATCCACCGGTCAACAAAATCATGATCTTAGGGTTTTAGGCCCTCCACAGACTAAGGCGCCGGTGATGGAGCTCGAACCAGCGACAAATGGATTCCTGTAGATCTCACGTCAGGATCGCTGTCCACTGTGCCAGTAACGCCCAGCTATATTGCCATGAGGTTTTTTGTGTTTTTTTTAAAACGATGTTAATTTCATGGTTTTACTCCCCTCGAGTTTCTGTCGAGTCCAATACATTATTGATCCAGAATTTTAATCAACATATTATCTAAAGACTGGAGGAAATTCTCTACGTGTATGTCTTTGGCCTCTGCTTTTAAAGGAAAGCTTTTAATCTCAAAACAATGACATAATGACAAGATGATCAAGGTTTTATCTTTTCATAACTTTTTTTATGCTTAAGAGTAAAATTTTGAAATCCGCCGGCAAAGAGAGCTAACATTATCAAATCTCACTCCCATAAGCCAACAATACTTGGATGTTTTAGCTTGTACGCAAAATTAGAATAAGTAGTTGATAAATCTGGAGAAAAGCTTCACGATGCTCTTTAGACGCGGCTTAGATTAGGAGAAATTCAAAAGGCTTAACTTGTTGGCATGTTAGGGTTTATTTATTATTACTTTACTCATATATTATTCATCTATTTGAGCTGAGCAATTCAATTAAAAATTGAGCCCTCGTGTGTGCCCGTAAGAGTGAAATCCCTTCTGTAAGTTACTAATTTCATACCGTTCAGTTCAGGAAGTTAGTGAAAATTGGCATGTCACTTTTTGCAAAGCAAAAAAAAAAAAAACCAAAATCAAAAACAAACAAAAAACTACCAAATTGTTCTCAAGAAAACTGAAGGACTAACAAAGGGGGGAAGAGTAACAAAGGGAAGGAGATAGTGAAATGATAGTTTAAAACAAAGAGAATGTATGAGACAGAGAAAGAGAGAAAAGGATAGAAAGAGACAGAGAGAAAGAGAGATAGGGGAGGAGGCAGAAATAAAAAAAAACGAAAATTGTGTGTGTGTGTGTGTGCGTGTTTCAGAAGCAAGGAAAAGAAAATAAGAGAAATTTTGAAAAAATGAAAAATACTTATGTTGGGCAGACATTCTGTGTATAAAAAGCATGATTACCATTATGTCTTTGACTTTTATTTCACTTACTCACATTTATCAGGCCCAACATGCCCAACAACCGCAGCTTGTCCTGCCCCCTCAGCTTTTGGCCACCCTGAACCAGGATCCTCAGCAGCTACAAAACGCTTTATTCGCCCTCTCTCAGAGGCAGGGAATGCCCAGTCCTCAGGTGTGTAGGTTTATTCTGTAGGTTTGTTGATCTCTTCATCTATTCTTATTCATTGATTATTCGTAAAACTGGTTGGGAAGGAATACTTTGGACATATTTTCAAAAGAAATAAATTATAAAATAGTTGAATGGAGTGTTTTTCAGGGAACTGTTCATCTAGGTCTTTCCTTTCAACTGGGTTTCGATTTAGAGAACGTTGTGTTTCCATTTTTTAGGTAAAAATTATTGGAAAGATGAAAGGCAACTGCAGTCGACGTAGAAAGAGAATAACTTTTATTGAAATTCTTAATCCATGGACAATAGGCAATTGTAATAGCAGCAACTCTATAAGGTTAAGTGAGAACAGGTTCGAGTTTAGAAACATGATCGCCAAATGTTTGTTCCAGAAAGGGCACCTAAAGACGAGAGGATATTAGAGGTTAGCTTTGCTTCATGTTCAGGTTAGAATGGGGCCGACATGAAATAGGCATTTCTTAAATGCCGCCCACGGCGATATTGGTTTCGAGTAAAGGGAATATCAAGGACAAGGAATAAAGAAAAGGGGTACTTCAATTTATGAGATATATCAGATTTATCAGATTTCGGCTTTTGAGGTCCAATAATTGAACACCAGAACGATCAGATCAAAATAAAATACATGAGGCGCAATCACCATAACCACAAATAATTATGACAACGCAGGAACCTTAAAAAAATCCTGTAATTGTTTCAGTATATTTATTCTTGGAGACAGTCCTAGTCATCTATAGATTATAATTATCGCAAACCTCTTAGTGCAGCGTTAAACTGCTGTTGCTTTAGTCAACAGGAAAGGTACATGTACTTCACCTCTGCCAATAACAATACCTTTGCGATCTTAAATTATTAATTAATAATAATATTAATCAACCAAAAACAAAACAATATATAAATTATATATATACATTTATATAGATATAGTTATATATATATAAATAAATATATATATATATATATATATATATATATATATATTTAGTTATATAACAAGAAGCGATACAGACATTTATTGAGAGGGAAAAAATTGAAGGTTTAAGCAATTGACGTGCAAAGGGAGGTAAAAACATTGATTTTCAGATAGCCTTATTACTCCCCCTAATCGAATGCTGGAGGAAAAGCAAATTTTGTGCCTTAGGATATTTCATTACATGGGAAAACTCAAGTTTTTAAGCTCGCCTCACGTCGAGGACCAATAGAGAGTTCGAACAATGTAGCTTTTAGGGTAAGTTTTCCAAGAAAGTTTTCACCAATGCCACCAAGTCCTCAGACAAGTATATTATAATCATCCCATGTAAGGGTTTCTCGTCATAGCTTGCCTTATCATTTGAGAGAAAGAAGCACAAGGCGGATCGGTGCCAAGAATGACAACTTTTAGCGTGGAATAAATGATCTCCAGACGGGCGTTGCTCTTGATCTTTTGCCGTAACCTTTTGCCCGTCAACCTCTTTTACGGCGGTGCGTAAATGGAAACATAATGTTAAGCGTCCGGTCCGCCCGTCAAACATGCGCAGTCAGTCCTTGGACAAAGGTTATGCCCCTCAAAGTCGAATTCAATTGGTTTAACGCTCATTTGATTATGTGCCAAAGCTCTTCATTATCAAGGCGACACAACTGAACCAAATCCTGTCCACATATCATACAAATAATATTTAAAATTTCTCTGTTACAGAACACTGCCCAGACATCAACAACCCCATCGGCGTCCGGTCCCTCAGTTTCTCATCAACAAGCAGCCGCAGTAGTTACTACGGAAGCGGAAGTGAACGGAGGGGTCACAAATAAAGCTTACCAGGCTGATTAATTAAAGTCAAGGCCAATGGTCTATAATCAATCTAATTTTCTTATCTCTTATATAGGGATACTGTTTCAACTTAAGTCTGTAAATAGTTGTGCCACAATGCCCGCTCTGCTTCTTACGCAGATAAGTCGTAGTTTATAAATTTATTTTTCTAAGAAAGGTTATACACACTTCCTTTGTTAGTGTAAAAATTAGTCAGTGCAAATTGATAATTAAGAATTAGACATTATAATTTAATAGTCGAAGAAAAATGCAAGTCAAGTCATGAGTAAATAATTGCATTTGTTAATAATGGCTGATAGAAAATGATTTTTTTTAAAATACGTTAAAAATCCAGGGAATCTTCATTAGTCAAGAAATAATTGTTTTATTTTTTGTTATATTAAATTTATTTTATATTAACAATATTGAGGAGGAAAAATCCTATATTGGACCAAATAAAATAAATAAATAAACACTTTTCAGATATATCTTGAGTCGAGGAGCAAACTCACGGAAACTGGACCAATCTAGTAATAAATGGTTTTTCATTTCATATTCATCTTTAGAGTGTTTAACATTTCCAGTCATGTCCAACCATGGTTACCAGTTGTTTTTTTTTCTCTTCTGTTTCCTCCCCAGAGGACCGATGATCAACCGTCAATCCATGAACAATGTAAAGTTTTACGACTAATACTTCTTTCTTTATTCTTTAAGAGGCATTGTCATTTTAATAACTTTCGTATGATAAATCTTAACTTTTTAAATATTTCCTTTTTGTTTTCTCTTTCGTTACTTCGTTCCCTCGCTATCAACTGGACGCTGACTGTAATTATTTATTCCGCAGTCAGCATAAGATCTTCACGTATATCGTCCCCTTTGACAACACCATTTTAATATATCCTACTTTTTATTGACCTTGGTCCATCTTTTCATGTTAAGTTTTGTTGTGATTGTTATCAACGTTGACAAAAAAAAATTGAGTTTCTGAGACAGTCATTTGCTCGATATAAGAATGCTGTAAAGTGATTTCACCAGTCAAGGTTACAACGAGTGAACCTATTTGAGCTTTGCAGACATTTTCAGGCTTAATGATAAATATCAGAAAAAATTCAGACGCAGTGGAAAACATGCCTTTTTTTTTTTTTTAAAAAAAGGTCTTTTTAAAAAAAAAAATTTTACGCTGTTTTACGTTTATTTCATGGGCATTTAAATACAAAACAGGCTCATTTTGAACCGAAAAGGATTCTTCAATTTGAGCACACTCCACACTGATATCTCTGTAACAAACGGAGAAGTCGTACTCATTAGACCGAAGTTCTGATAAGAACGGGTTGCATTCATTTGTAAGTTCATGTATGTGAATAAAGACCGTAGGTTAATTCTAAGATTTTTCGTATAGGCACAATATGCTTATTCATATATTTCGAATATATAGCTCTATAAAATATGAATTGGTGTCTTATTGTACGATTACTTCACTGTCATCAACACATTGTCTCCACATAAATATGATTAATAATTTCTAATTGTGCATACCAAAAATATGAGCACAATTTGAAAATGCCCGTGAGTAAATGCCAGATGAAGGTACTAGTATTGCTTTTTTTTCTTCATATTTTTTTTTCGGTTTCATGAAAACAATTTCAAGTTTATTGATTTAAATGAGTTCATCTTTGAGTCAATAAAACAATCTCATTTAATATTTTGTGAATATAGATCTTAAAGACCGGCAGTGAATGAAAATGGCAAAGTACATCATGGGGGGAAAAAAGTCAGGCGGCAGGCCTACTTTTATAGCATAAAACTATTGCGTCAACACGATACTAGTATTGTAGTATATCACACTAGCTTTAGAAAAAAAAATTATACCTAGAATATATAATTATACTTATGTCCGGATGTTTCCCGATCTTCTCATTCAGATGGTGTGTAGTAGATTACAATGTTTATACTTAATCATTATAAACAACTCCAAACAAAATATTTACTTTTCTGTACAGCATCAACTATCGTTGTTTTTCTATTGTATAAATTAATTGATCTTGTAAATGTATTGGCTGGCTATTGTGTTTTTAGCACGAAACTCCACTTGAAGTGTCCTCTCATCTTATTAAATCATTCCATTTGTTTGAATCTTTAAAATGTTTAGGCTACATATTAACGCACCATTTCATCTTGTTAAATGCTATTGTGAAAATGCCATGGTTTTCTTTTGCGAATGAAGGAACATGAATGTAAAATTTTTGCATTATTAATTTATTGTCTTGAACATACCGTAGCGATAACCTGATTCCAGAGAGATTTATATATATATATATATATATATATATATATAT
>BLXT01007309.1:5395029-5405272 GCA_019648995.1 Plakobranchus ocellatus | reverse complement strand
CCCCCCCAAAAAAAAAAAAAAAAAAAAAAAAGACAGCAGACAGCGATTCTCTGCAATCACACTGGCTCCTCCAGCCAACCTCCCAGGAGAGGTCATACAGCGAGTCTCGTGTGTTGATGGAGTTAGATATTGCAACAAACTCTGATTAACTGCGGCCTAAATGTACATAAAATTTTGGCCTTTTTTTAAACCTAGGTCTAGGCCTATTACCTTCACCTGATTGATTGATCATTGGTTAACCAGTCCACATTTATTGGTGATTTCAGAGTTTCTATCACTATTTTCTCTCACAGGCCATTATCAGTTGCTTTTTAAAGTAAATTAAAATAAAGTTAAAAATCTGTTCTAATGGTCAAGTTCTTACCTTATTGTCCACTGGTCCAGTGGTGGCCTAGAATGAAGGTCCGTCTATAATGCAGATTTGTGACTGTTCATCAAGAACTCTCAAACTAGACTGACTGTTTCTGACTGTTGGTGGGCACTTCCTGTGCCCTCACATAGCTGAGCTTATGTCACCCTCAGCTGATGTCATCTCTCTCATCAACCAACTTAGGTCATGAGAGCTGCTATAATAATTTCGGGTGTGACAACTTCCACAAGTCCATGAAAAATCTAAGCCTGAGAGGAAAAACGTTAAAAGGAAACTGTACAAAGCCTCAGATATTTCTAAAGACACCAAGTTTCTTTAAGTAACATCATATCAGTCACATTGTAGTATTTACTCCTGGTGACTTAAAAGTCTGGGCATTCAATTAAAACGTTCTGGACAGTGTAGAGGCTGCCACAAGCATAGCAAAAAAGCTGTCCCTCATTTTCTCAGGGATGCCAGTTTTCCGATTTAAACAGGATTTCCGACTTTTTGCATTATTTTTGTTAGTTAAAAGTCAATTATACTTTAACTACAGCTTTGAGAAAACTCTTTATTACTATACAAGTTTCCTGTTTTTTTGTCAAAGGCCACTGGCATCCCTGTTTTCTCAAAGTTTGCTCTGCGTGAGCCATACAAAGTCGATACATTACCATCTTCCTTTTTCTACCTGCTCCTTCACGTTCTTTGCTGGAAAAGTCTTCACCTAAGTTGGGGAGCACTTCATGGAGCTTGTTTGCCCCCACACACACACATCCTTCCAGCATCCCAATTTTCTTGCCAAATAATGTGGATGTATGTGTTTACTTTAAGTTTAAGATCAGACCAACAAATGAGTTTTTGTACTGATACTGCTCTGTTTAGAGCTGCTTTTGCAAGAGTGTCCACAATCTCAATCCCCCCGATGCCTGACTAAGCAGGGATCTAGACAAAAGAGATATAAACGTAAGTTGGAAATTTTCTGAATAAATTGTGCAAGCGCCTAATATCTTTAGCTTTGAAATTTTTCTTTGAAAAGCAAAAGGCTCACTGTAAGTAACAACATTTTTGTATGGATTAGAAAGACTTTTTGCATTGAAGGCGTGAAAATGCCTCCTCTCATGCCTGATCTGTTTACATACACCGGAAGTAAAGAAAGAGTCAAAAGTGCTCTGTCATCATCATCATCAGGTACCTTGTCTAAAACAGACATTGGCCATCATGTTCCTCCACTCATACCTATTCTCAGTTAACCTTATTAAGTTCTTTTTGCTACCCTTGCCTATTGCCCATGAATTAAGATTTTCAATAAAAGTTATTCTCTGTCTACCTCTACTGCGTTTGCCTTCAATCGTTCCATTGATTGCTATGTGTTCTAAACCCGTGTGTCAGCCTAAAAACTAGTTGCCTCTGTTTTATGGTTTTAGTTAGTGACGGCTCAAAATTAGCCTCTTTCAGTACCAATTCATTCGACATTTTTTCTGTCCATGATATCCTCATCATTCTTCTGATAAACCACATCTCTACTGCTTCAGTTTTTTCTCTATTTCTTTGTTTATTGTCCAGTACTCACTACCATACCAAAGTACTGACCATTCATATGTTTTAATTACCCTTATTTTGGTTTTCATACTTATATTTCTATTTGCCAGTATTGGTTTCATTTTTTGGAATGTATCTTTGGCCATGGCTATTCTTTTACTTATTTCACTTGTGCATCTACCATCTGATATTATCAGCTAACTTAAATATTTGAATTTTGTAACTTGTTTGATTTTTTCGCCTTTGCTAACAAGATTGCACTTGGGGTTAGATCTTTGAAATGATCCTACATTCCGTTTTCTTTACATTCAAAAACAGACCCATTCTTTTGCTCTCTAAAACTACAGTATCTAGAAGTTTTTGGAGTTGTTCACCAGATTCTGCTATTAAAACTGTATCATCTGCATACCAGAAATTATTAAGATTCTCTCCATTTATTTTTAAGCCTGAAATACCGTCAAGATTCCTCAAGATTATTTACTTTATAGGTTAAAACAATCCCTGCCTCACATCTCTTTTGATGGGTTTGAAATCACTCTGCTCTCCTTCAATTCTTACAGATAGAGTATGATGCCAGTACAAATTTCTAATCTGATATTTCCCATCTATGTCTAATTTTTCTAGCATACGAAACAGCTCTACATGTCTTACTTTGCTAAAGGCCTTAGAATAATCAATGAAACAGGTGGAGATCTTTTAGCATTTCTATACACCTTTTCATAAGCATTGACAAAGTGAATATTGCATTTCTAGTCCCTTTATCAGGCATAAAGCCAAACTTTTTGGAGATATTTTTGGTCTTACATTTTACACTCTTGCGCATTCTATGCATCAAAATGCGTAACAGGATTTTTGTAAAATGGCTCATTAAACTGATTGTTTTATGAAGTTTACAGTATTCTGTTGCTCCTGGTGTTTTAAACCGTTCTATTAAAATGGATTTACAAAGACTATTGTACATTGCATTAAGAAGTTTTGTTGTCAGATATATTCCTAAATTATCTAATGCTTTAATTATTCCTACTAGTATATAATCTGGTCCTTTGGCTTTTCCATTCTTCATTTTTTTTATTGCGGCTTCTACCTCTTCTTTAAGGATAGTTGGGCCTTCTATGTTTTTCTCTATTTTGGGTTTTTCGCACCAATCATCTTTAAATAGATCTTCAACATATTATGTACATTACATAAAGTAGGCTGTGAAAAGCTGTAAAAGTAATTTTAAAAAGAACAAAACAAAAATCCACCCCTTGGTGATTCAATTAGTTGTCTTGAAAAATATCTTTCTGTTTGAAATTTAATTTGCTTGATGTAAATAAGAACCAAATTTAGCCCTAAGCATGTTAAACAGATCTCTAGATTCATCTAGATTTAGGTCAAAGGAAGGTGTAGATGCCTCAGGAATCTTTTGTAGAGGCTTAGAATTCAAATTATCTGTAAGAAAAATCCCTAGATTAGGGATAGATGTGCAGCATGAAAGCCTTGCTCTGCTTTTTTTTTCCCTGAAGGCAGGCATTTGTGGTCCCATATCTGCCACATGGCTCTTATAGAATGTTCACAATAATGTAGCCCCTGTTACTGTTTCAGGCAGTTCAGTCATCTGAGGGCCCATTCCAAGGGTCATCCAGTGGCCTTTTCTTGACTAACACGCACATGCAATACTATTTCTTGTTGTGCAAACGATAATGCTCTTGATTGACCACCTGTTGTGCATTCATTTAATAAGAGCAATGATGATTTTGCTCTTGCTTGGAGAATTTGGATCATGGCTTTTTAAATTGTCCTTTTTAATGTTCTATACAAATAGCAGTGTAAAAAAAATTTGGCAGAGATATTTTTAGAGGCCTTGATTTAAAAGAAAAAAACTGAGCCAACTGTCATATTTAATCCATCTGGAGGTTTTTGTGAGTATATGTCTGAAATAAATACTGCATCTCATTGTGATAAATCATAGCATAAAAATATCGTAGCCCTTTTCATTTTTTTTATTATTGTTTTCCCCATAGCCACCAGCTTTGATAACTGTTCCTATTCTGTTTTTGCACAAAGGGGGTGGGTGGTCACAAAGAAATATGTTTTTGACAAGCATATTAAAATTAAAATGCCTTTGGTAAATCTGCGGTCTAATCTGGACCAAGTTTTCATGATGTCTTCAAAACAAGAGATTCTCATAATGTTTTCACTACCCATTTAAAGATAATGTGAAATCAAAAAGTGTAGCCATTATGATTTGCATGCTACATGGGGAAAAAATGAGACTAATCTGCTTTAGAAGAAGGCAATTTTTTTCAATCCTGATATGCTGGGGAGTTTCTGTAGTTCAGGTTTCTTTATTTTAAATTTTAGTATGAAAAAGGGATTAAATAAAAAAAAGACTTCATAAAAGCCATTTAATCAAATATATAAAATCCAACATTGATAGAGAAAACAAAGACATATGTAGCAGTCCCACAAAATGATTGGAGTGGCAAGTCTACATCATTTAGATCAAATCAAAATTTTAAAGTAAAGAACATTACCAAAGCCTTATCTAAAGAAAAAACGACAACGTATTTATAGAAAGTTTCCACATAGAGTTATAGAGAAGTGAATATCGTACTTCCCTCTAATAGATCATTTCATTTTTTAGAACATGCAGAACCACAGCTAAATTTATTTTGTGAGACTACTAATCATAGCGCTGAAGTAGAAAGAAAATATCTACTCATAACAGCTGTTTTGTGAATTCTGCTAATTTATAATTAGTGACATTGCATTTCCTCCACATGGGTTGATTATATAACCGGTCCACCACAAGGTGATCTCAGGCTTTCAGGCCCTCTATCATGCCAGGGCACGTCCAAATATGATAGAGGATTAATCCCTGCACTGAAGATAATTGTGGTGTAATTCCAAAAGATTTTCTGTAGTATTTTTATAAACAATATATTTAATTCTTTACTTTCTTTTTCCACATTAAGGATAAAAAAACACACACACACACAAAAAAAACATTTCCCTCCTCTTTCCTCATGTATGCTGGTTTGACTGCTTGATCTTTATTTTGTTTTATAGAAAAAAGATTTTGATGGTTTTTTTTTTTTTTTTTTAATTTTATTTTTAATTGGAAAGAAGAATGAACATTTGATCAATCAGATTTTAAAAGTGAAACTGCTAATTTATGAAGAGTTCAAGTTAGGTGTTTGCTCAGTTGCTTTGCTTTGATAAATGTATTTAACAATTTTATGACAAAGGATAAAAAGAACTATAACTTAAGAGCTAATGGATCTATTAATGTAAATATTTTATGATCTTTTTTGTTGTTGTTTCAGGTGCGCTAAAGGCTGCTCTAAGTTTAATTAAAGATGTCATCTGCATTACCTTTTCAGGTAAGTGTTAGGGCTTTGCTTTACATTTTTTTATTTCATTTGTGTAGAATCTTTTATCATTAATGTATTTTTGAATATTTCATTGTGGATCCATTCTTCCATTCTTTTCTTGCCTTCTTCACATGTGTTGGGTTTTAGACTGTATACTTAATGCACTTGAGATTCATTTTCTAGTATTTATGACATATTCTTCAAAACATGTACATCCTCAATGGTCAAAACCAACTTTATTAGAATTTGAAGCAAGATTAAAGGTGTTTACAATTCCTGTGTAAGCCTGGAGTCTGGAGTTATGACTATTTCGCAGACCTCAATTTTAAATGTTAGTTTGCACTGCTTATAAGATTAAAGCATTTCACTGAATTTCTTTGTATTTTTGACGTTTAGACAAAATCAATTTACACTGGAAGGGAGAGTAATACATTACACACTACAAGCTCAAGTTTAAAAAGTCAAAAGCAGGTGAAACAAAAAAAAAAAGAAAAAATCAAATCAAAATAAAGCACACAATCTTTGACAATGACTTTTTTCAGTCATTGTTTAGATTGTGTGTGCCACATTACTAAATCAGGGCTCCGTCAGACAAAATCAGTGTTCTACTTCTTCAGAACTGTGGGTGGCATGGTGATCTCAAACAATCCCCTAAAATCTGCAAGGACTTTTTGTCCCCTGGGAAAATTTGTAAATAAGCTTTTCTCTTTTCAGAGAAGTTGTTTTTCGGTAATATCAATTACTGAATATTTTTTTTGTGTGTACAAGCAGTACATGCTCTACCAAAATTTGTAACTTGACATTAAAACTAAAAAAAAAATCATTAAGAATTTAAAGCTTGCAATGTACTTTACTCATACAAAATGAGACAGTTTATTTTAAACTACGAAATCCTATGTTTCTTGACATAATACCGAATATTTGCTACATTTTGAAACATGGTATATCATGTCTTCATGTTTCAAATGACAATTAAGTTGTTGCATTAGATTTTTCAGTAGGAGAAAATTGTATGGTTTTGGTTCAGCCTTTTGCGGTCCATTATTTATACCTTCAAAAAAGTATTGCTAATTTTGTCAGGTTCCCAGTGTTTTAGGTTTTCAAAATCATCTCAGATTCAAAAGTTTTTCATGCAGATAGTAAAGGGCTTTTATTCAAGACATTTTTCACAAAAAAAAAAAATAAATAAATAAAAAAATAGTGTTGAAGACTAAGCTTTTCCGATATATACCTTGCTTTAGAATATTCATTCACTACTTTTGTATAATTGGCAAATAACCTAGCTGATCTGTTATGGAGATAGTGGCATAATGTCCACTTCTAAATATTTACTCCCTATACATTATTGAGGATCTACCTCCCATGATCAATAACGATATTGTCTAGATAAACTTAAAAGGTATGCACTTAACTCTTCTACGTTCTATTGTTTTGAAAATTGTATAGTTCATTTGTTTTCTTAAACCAGATAAACCTATGCATTAGTTTTTCATTACAAGCTGTAAGACTCAAGTGAAAGAAAAGCTAACTGTTTGGTTTGTGTCCAGTGCAAACCACAGACAAAGAAACACAGCAAAATGTGAAAAGAAAATATTAGCCAAAACAAACTTTGTGTTTTGTTGTGCGCTATCAAAATTTTTACTTTGAGTTTGACGTATTAGATAGGAGATCTCGGAAACTTTTATAAAAGTTGTGGGTTACCTAAGCTACCGCAACTATCGTCCTCCAGGCCTTTCGCTCTCCCCCGTGCTTCCTTCCCGTTATTTCCCTTTATAATGGAGTAACGCTATAGTTCCCCAAGCGTGAAAGCCAAACACTCTAAGGGGGACTGAGATTCACTAGTTCTGTCCCCTTGATCGAGGCAATGACTGTGTTTTGTTTTCCTAGTTCGAGTCGAGACTTGCCTGTCTGCGCCTAACTGGCCTTGTCTGTATTGGTGAACTATGAAGTTTGCTTATTTACATGGACGCTTCCTCTTCTCTTGATTTTTTTTTTCAAACTAGTACTTTTGAAGTAAAGTATGGTTGTTAGGATTACAGAGAAGGCGTATTGCAAAATGAAAACTTAATTGTTATGAAAGGCATTTAAATTGCGTGTGTGTTCGTCTCTGCTTTATGTTGTGAATTTCGCCAGTTTATATTAAGCGATTGCAGCTATTGTACCCCAGGCCTCTCGCCCTCCCTTCTGCCCATTATCGTTCTTGGCACGTCCTCATTTCACATAAATGGAATCAAAGAGATCGATATATATCACAAACACACACGCACACACCCTGCAAGCTTGGGCGTCAACTTCACACTGGATCCAGTGAGGTGGCAATGTGGTTATCTTTGTGCCGTGTCGTGTTGTACTGAAAAGTGGGGAATTTTACTGAGTCAGCCTTACTGTATGGCGAACAACGCATTATAAAATAATCGTGGACTTGTTTGATTTAAAAAAAAAAAAAAATTCGTATACTCCAGAGTAATGGTTTTATCCTTAAAGTGTGATTGAATTCTTACGTCTTTCAGTGCTGTTTAGACCCATCTGCAATGATATAAAAACTATTAAAACTGATAAAAGTTAGGTATTTACTTCAAACTATTTCCAGTATTCCACAGTATAGTGTATTTACTTTTTTTTTTATTAGTGTGTCTATAAAGCATATTTATAATAGGATTCAAACCTTGTCAATTAATAGAGAAAAAATATGTGAGCCCTTGCATATTATGAGCCAAAATTATTATATGCTTTATAACATTCACTGAACTGAATCCACGACTTAATTTAGCAGAGATAGAAATTAATACTGACGTAATAAGTAAATAATTTCGCACGCTTATTTTTTCCTATTTTGTGGTGGGCTAAATTCTCGCATTAAATTTAGTGAACCACTAGCTGGATTCTTTAACACTAGATTAAGGTACACTAAATCCAGAACAAATGGATTTATTTTATCATTATAGGTTTTTCTTAGTCTTTAACGCGCCCAAAAGATCTTGATCGTGTGGAATAACCGTGCAGCAAAAATACTTCAACTTGACTGAAAACCAAAGGTTGGCAATCGTGGTTTAATCAACATCGAGTAAAAAAATGTGCAATATGAAGAGCCATTTGGGTTTTTTTTTATTTTTTTTTATTTTTCATCACAGTAAACTATATTAAATTGAAGTGCCGCGTTCAACGTAATCCAAAACGTTGGTTTAGCAATTGCGATTTTGTCTGTACCGATTAAAAACATTTCAATTAGATAGCCGTTTCTTTTCTTTGTATTTTCATGTTTTAACTTAATAAAATTGAATTAACACACTAACGGAAGCATACTTGCTCTCCAACTCTTTTTTTTTTTTTATTTCGTGACACAGTCAGTCAGACCAATAGACATACGTTTATGTTTATTTCCGTCGATTAGCTACTAAAAAAACCCACGCATTTGCGCTGCATTTAGCCATGAGGTCATTAGATTTTGTCGGTTCTAAAGAATTTTGAAAAGAGTGATGAATCACCAGTTAGATCCGCTATTTCCAAACAATATATTCATGATTCAATGGTCTGCAAAGAGTGAATTCTTATTTTAATGCAATCTTTTGCAACAGGCGGTTCGGTTTGGGTTTGACAAGGTATCGAACTTCGGTCCTAAAGTGTCGCGCATTAAGAATAGTCCCTCTTAGAAATTGATCAAAGAAACTGGCACAATGCCATGCCGTGGATAAAAGATTTGAAGGAGCACATTTACTCCTTATTGATAGGACCCTCCCTCTGAAATATAAATGTTCATATATGTCTTTGTGATTTGGTGGAAGTTCAATAAAAACCCAGGCGCTTTTTCACATTATTATTATTAGTCAAGGCATTGAAACATAAAGAAGCACAAACACAAGATCGACGTCTTTTTTTAGCCTATGCATCAACAGTGTAGGGACACTTCTTTGTTCAGTGTCTCCACACTTCAAGAAAGGGATCGATATATTATAGGCCTACCTTGATTAGAATGTTTAAAAGCGAGCCGTGCTAGCCTGGACATTTTAATCTGAGGCATATCGTAAGGAAGTGGTTAGGAGTGCAACATTCATAATAATACTATGTTTTTTCATTTGCTCATTAAGTTATAAATATAAGCTGTTATGAAGTGTTATATCTTTTTTGGTAATGTCTCAAATATCTAGCAGTCTTTTTTTTTTTATACATTACCGAGAGTAAGATCTACGGACAGGTAAAATAAAATAGTGTTTGGCGATAGAGGTTAAAAAATAAAATCGATGTGTTCATATTTATTTAGAATATTCCTGTCAATATTTATCTGGACCAGACAGTATCGTGTAAATACGCGTTGTTAGCTCGTCCTTATTTGATCAACGAGCATGCGAATCATGGTGTACAGTATTTCGGTCTTAGCGATAGACTTTTTCTATGATTATCAGATGTAATATTACTTTAAAATTCTAAGACAGGATCAAGCTTAGATGTTGGAAGCCCTAGCATTTTATTGTTGTTATTATTATTATTATTATTATTATTATTATTATTATTATTATTATTATCAAAGAAAAGTGAGATACGCAGAATTATGACATACAGAATTTTGTACCTAGTTATTGCCATAATTTTATTTTCTCAAGGAAATAGAAGTCAGTATAGTCAACAAAAGATCGAACCTTCAGACCGAGACGTTTGTAGACCCTCTGGGTATTTTTTTTTTTTTCAAAACTATAATCAAGGAAATTGGGTAGACAGTATCATGGCATGTAATATTTTTTTCCCCTTAGAAATTGCCATGAGTTTATTACCATGCAACTGCAATAAGAGAAAAGTGAGCTCTATGCTCCGAGTAATTAGTTTGCAATATGACAGCGCATCGTTTAGTTTTCTTAAATCTCAACATATTTGCGCACCATAATATACTCCATTGCGCAC
This sequence comes from Plakobranchus ocellatus, assembly GCA_019648995.1. Classification (NCBI taxonomy): domain Eukaryota; kingdom Metazoa; phylum Mollusca; class Gastropoda; family Plakobranchidae; genus Plakobranchus; species Plakobranchus ocellatus. Next base: position 5,395,135 of record BLXT01007309.1, on the reverse strand, counting down.
TGAATATTGTTTGCATTTACAAAATCATATGCGCTCGGTCACTAATTGATCCTAGGAAAAGTAATTGTCATTAATTCTGTGCTCTAAAAAAAAAAAAAAAAAAAAA
>BLXT01007309.1:5375945-5387747 GCA_019648995.1 Plakobranchus ocellatus | reverse complement strand
GGGGGGGGGTATTGTTGTGCAGTCTCAAGCTTATATACAAATTTATCTCCCCCCCTCCATAGGTCCCTGGCAGAGAGTGTTCAAGGTAGCAGAGAACAAGCCTCAGTGACTGAGCTTCTGTCGCTGCACCAGGACCAGATGGAGCAGGAGAGACAGGCTCTCATACAACAACAGCAGAAGGACATGGAGGAGCTATTTGTACAGCAAGTCAGTAGATGCTTAGCTCTCATAATGTCAAAGATGTTTTTTTTTTAATGGGTTGTGCTATAAGAGATCAGCGATGTTGCGTTAGAGCTAAAAATTTTGATAAGAGGTCTCGGCTCAGTTGGCAAAAATATAAAGAAAAGAGAAAAGAGTTTTAAGTCCCTTTTGTCCTTCATTGATGTTCTTTCTTCCAAACATTGAAAAAAATCATGTCTTTGGTCATAATCAATACATTTCCATCCAGTTTTCACCAACAAAACTTCACAGAATGCACTGTCACGCTATTTCACTTGTTTAAAATGTTCAAATTTGCAATGTCTGACTTGTTTGGACCAGTTGCGACTTTCATCGTGTACATTGCCTTTTGTTGCCAATAAAAAGTAAGCTTTTTTTCTCAAATGAAACAGTTTTATCATCCTTGTAGATGAAATGTATGTGGAAATGATGTAATAATATAAGGGCATAATAGCAAAAAAATATATTTTAAAAGATAAAACCTTGCCTAAATAAAGCAATGATTGACAATTTTTTTTTTAAATCTTTAAAATTGTTGGTATTCTGAAGGAAGCATAAAACATTTCTTCCCTTGGCCAGATTTTTGGCAAAATATCTTCTTGTAATGACAAAACAATTAAATTCTTTGATAATTCTAAGTTCATACCTCGAGAAAGAAAAAAGAACTTCAGCAATTTTTGGCCACTCTGTTTTTCACCCTTTGTTTACAGAGAAGGGATATGATGCTACTCGAAGCGGAGATAAAGGCAGCTCAGCAGCTTGAAAAGGAGCAGCAAGAGTTTATCATTCAAAACCTTCCCGAAAACATAAAAGTCAAAGCTCGAAACCAAGAGGGAGAATTTAGCCCCCAGCATACTGGCACATTTCAACAAAGTGCTGATATTGAGGATACTCGGCAGACAGGAATCAGAAATGTGGTGCCAGAATCCATAAATTCCTTGGACAACAGGCGTCCCCAGTCTCACTACCACAGGCAAGGCTCAGGGAACCCAAACTCTGGTGGGGAGTTTAGTCTACAGTTGCAGCCAAAGTCTTTCCCTGGTGCTGCTCCAGCCAAGCATGTCCAGGTGGGGAAAAAGACGTCACAGTATCCTTTGATGAAGAAGGGAAAAGTCTCGCCTTACTCACCAAGGTCAGCTTGGGAGGAGAGTCAGACACATGTGAAAACGGTTGCCAATGACAGTTTCTCTCCCAGGGAAAATGCTGTGAGGTCAATGCCAGGCTTTAGTATGGGGGCCTCATCACCACGAATCCATAGGCCATTGATGCAGAGGTCACCTTTTAAGTCCTCAGGCTTGCATCACCATGATGTCAAAATTCATGTTCCACCAGAGGTAAAGAAGACACAGACATTTAAGGGGCAGGGTGTATTTTTTCTGGGATAAGCTTGAAATTTAGGGGATTTTAGAAATCAAGATTAAACATGAATGACAAAGGGCAGTTTAACTCAGAATTTCTGATGATTTTTCCATAAGTCTTTTTCTCTAAAATGTAAAGTTAAGAAGCATAGGAAGCTGTGCATTTGTAATTTTTTAGAAATTGTTCCCATAAAGCTAATTAACACATTTATGAAGATGAATTGTGCAACAAAAAAGATAATAAGTTTAAATATTTTTTGTTTCTATTTCCTACTTTTGAGATAAAGGCCTGTGAAGTTTTTCTGCTATGATTTGATTATTTTATATAAAAATAATACTAAGATGTTTTGCCTCAAGGCCCCATTATTTGTTATTTATGAAGTGCATCTATTCTTAATTAATACAATACTTACCCATAATTCCATAATTTAATGTTGGAATTTTGATAAAATATTTGTTTATACTTGTAAAAGTACTGGTACCTGCACCTATATTTGTGAATTTTGCTAAAAAATTTTTTTTTATCCACTTAAAGGGATAAAAATTTCTGTTCTTTTAACATGCTAAAAAACAGGCAAATGTTTGTATATACAATTATAAATTAATCAAATGCTATGCAAAGGAATGTTAAATTTATTATACAAAATTGTACAACGCATCCTATGATTTTTTCAAAACTCACACCAAAAAAATAAATTGATATGGAAGTTTATGTGCTAGAGATTTGTGTCAGCGGTTTCATGTAATTTTTGTATTGGGACCTCAGTTTGCTCATGAAGATTCTTTTCAAAAATTTTTTTTTGTAAAATAGTTATATTATAGATCAAAGTATTTTTGTTTGAAGCTGATGTGTCATCACATGGTAGCTTCTATTGCCTTCACAACTGAATTTTAAAAATGGTTCCAGAGAGTTATGGTTGGATATTTTATTTCAATTGAAGCCAATAATTTTTTTTTTCTTCTTCTATTTCTTTATTATTATTATTAATATTATTATTTAATGTTTTTTTTTTCTTCACCAATACATTTTTATAGGCCAACACTCCAGAGATGCAAGCAAAATTTGATAAAGTTACAGCAGTTGCTAAAGGCTTTTTAATTCGATGCCTGCTACGCTCAGATAAAGTACAAGAGCTGATAAAAACCATCAAGGTAAGTTCTTATTTAATGAGAATTTTTTTTTTTTTACATTTTAGCTACTCTATGTTTTAGAACTGTGGATGCAAATGAATCTCAAAATCATATTTAAACTGAGATACAACTAAAATATTTTACATTCTTTCACACTAAACATAACTAACGTGTAGAAGAATGGTGGCTTAGTCATTATCTCACAACAGAGTTTGAATTGCACCAAAGAAATTTGCATCTTATTCATGTGATTATATGTTTTTGCACTTTTGGATACATTTTATTTTTAGGAGCGAAGCACAGCTTGGCCTGTATGGCATCATTTATCCAATAGACATGTAAAGATATGAAAACAATAAAAGTAAAAAACAGAATGCTCTTTGGTATGAAAATTACAATTCTTATATGAGGCTAAGTTTATGAAAGGGGACTTTACATAATTTTTGTGTTTTTCTGAAGAAGTTGCAAGAAAACTAGTTTTCTTGATAATGTACTTCTTCTAAATTGTTGCAGGACACCAGAGAGTTTGCTTTCAAAGTCCAGACAGAGACCCCGGTTAAAAAAGGTGTGTTTACACCACAAGACAGAGCCTTGTTGGAAAGGATTGTTGCTCAAGTAAGTATCAGTATTTTCTCAATATTCCAAAAATATGGACTAAAACTTACTATAAAGTCCCAAATAAGTGTACACAGCATACCTGTACACTTATTTTTTCTGTGATATTTTTGCACCTGTATGCACCTTATGCAGGCCTGCAAGCACATTAAAATCAGGTTAATATCGACCAATCAATAAATTTATTTCTGGTTTAAACTAACAGACTGACTTGACTTAAAGATTGATAAAGGACTAGGTTAGGCCATTTTTTGGTCAAGTTTTAGTCTGTGTATTACGTTTGATCACTAGGCTTGAAAGCAGAGCGAGTTGTGGCAGGGTATGTGAGTGAGGGGGAAGTCTAGTGATGTTGTGAGCATCTTCTCTGTATGAGATCTATTTTTAGATTTATTGATGGATTTTTCTTAGAAACTACAGAAGCAGGATGCAGCCTGTTTCTAGCTTTCAATGAATTGAGCAATATGGGGCCTTGTCGTAGGCTGAGAACTATAGTTTGGGTTACAACAAACATGGAGAAAAAGCAGGAAAAGTAATCTTCACACTAAAAAGCTTAATTTTAAAATCTAAAGAGTGTTTGTGTCCAGCTTTAATTGTTACTTTTTATTGTTCTGAGTCTGCAATTACTCAATATAGAGGATGGGAAAAGAATGCAGAGTGGAAATTTATGCAAAGATTTTAATCATCGAATTAAAAAACCTTTAGCAAAGATTTTAATCTTTGCACGAATGTCCACCCTGTACTCTTATTCCAGCCTATCATAGTAGGTCCATTATCTTAAGCTAGCATTCTTAAGAAAACTAATCTGACTTTTAAAAAACTGTATTTATCTCAGTCCGAATTATCAGATTTAATTGAATTTTTTGGAAATACAATTTGTTTTTGAAATATGTGTAAATTCAGCGGTTTGATTAATATCTGCCAAAAACTAAAAAAAATGGCAGATCCACAGATTTGGTATCCTAAAATATAATTGATATTGATTGGCATTGTGCTCTGTCAGTGATTAAGCTGAGTATGGCCTTAATATATTTCTGAATCTCTTTGACTCGCTATCTTTGCCATATCATCCAATTGATCAGAAATCAAATCAAATGCTGAAAGTAATTTTGAGAAACAGGCATTGATGTGGAATTTCTTGACTTAAATGTTTAATCGTGGCACTAACTTTTCAACTAGAAGTGCAAGCTTAGCAAAATTTCATTTAGAAAATAATCATTAGTGAAAACTGTGCAGTCTGCAATTTTTAGTTCAGAAACAGACATAAAATTTTACTATCATTGCAGAGCACTAAGTTGCATCTGATTTTGTCTGGTAGCTAGGATATTAAACTGGTTTTGATAGCTATAATGCCTACACCATTCTACACTTGAGTGGCTTGTAAGCAGCAGATTTTTAGATTTTGTTATGATTAAAGCCTATGTGGTTACATAATAAGTGTGAAAATTTTGCCTGAAAAGGTAAGAGCAATTTTTCTTTATTTATTTATACTCAAGATATGAATAACTGACCAATTAAGCTGAAGCAGACCACTAGACTTGCTGCTATTCTCTTGTAACACCTTGAATTAGAGTTTAGCCCCATGACATAATATTTATGCAAAGTTTTGATAATTTTTAAGGCTTTCTTTTTTTAATTGTGTGCTTCTAAGTACTGTACTTGAAAGCTAGATAAATAAGAGCTAAAGTAAGAAAAAAATAGTTTGTTCCAAAAATCATTGATAACAATTAACTTAGATTGATCAGATTATTTTTGTTGTTGTTTTATTTTGTTTGTATTCAGTTGCAAGCTGCCCTGCTAGACATACATGAGATTTTCTTTGAGATTTCCAGTGCTGAACGCATGGCCTTGATAGAGCAAACACGCAATAAAGAGCATGACAAAAGAGTGAAAATGGTGTGTATGCAATTATAATGTAAAATTTTTGATTCTATTCTTACCAGGATGAACCATTTCCTCTGTGATCTGTTGAAAAATGTATTGTTGATATATGTGAAGGGAAAAAGAGAATGCATATCGTTGATATATGATGGAAGAAAAGAGTGCAAGGGAATTTATCTAATGTCTCAATAATCAGGCTGCCTCTTAAGAGATATTATGTGCCAGCTCACAATGATATTTTGACACACAAGGTTGAAGCATTTTATATGGACATAAAGGCAGTTGATAGGTGTTTTTTTCATACATAGATTTATAAACAAAAGGAATCACTACTGTTAAGAGTGATGAACATTAGAAACATTTAAACCATACAAGTCTGTCTATGGCCAATTTCAATCTATATTTGTCTAAGTGATATTGCAATTAAAAAAGAAAATTAATGCTTTGCCCTTATGGGCAGGAAGATTTTTTACTTTTAGAATGACATTCCAAACTTACAAGCTAATAAATATGATTATTATTAGAAAGTGCGAGATGCTGTTCATTTGTTTCATGTTAAGATTGCTATTGACTTTTATTTCTCTCTCCCTTTGTTAAACCCTGCTTCAAATTACATATTTCATTTTCTTTACAGTCACGAGACAGTCTCCGAGGTTCAGGCCCGAGGATTAGTCAAGCCACTTTGAAAGCTCTAGAGAGAAAAAGAAAAGCAAAGTAAGCTCAGGAAAAGGAGAATCACACTGACTTGGTTAATACATTTAAATGTTAAATTTGCAGATTTTAACAAAAAACTTAAGTTCCAATGCACTTTACAACTCTATGCTGCACAGTTGGCATCATGAGGCTAAACTGTAACAGGTAAAGGAAGTTCACTTTCTTTCTAGCTTTATGTAAACTCAAATATATATATATAGTGTCACCTCAATGTTATGAAATATAGATTTTAATTGACACAACTCTTGCTCTTTGTTACGCTATGACATTTAAGTAAATCTGGCAGTGTATACTAAATCATTTGGCATTTAGATTTGTTAGTTAGTAGCGTGAGGAGAGAGAAAAGGAACTGATCTTCAGATTTTAAAACCAATTTGCTTTTGCCCTATGTCTCTAACACCTTATTGTAAGAGCCCCCTGTAGGAACTATTCTTACTATAAAAATAAGGTACAGATACACATGAGAGACTGTATGGCAGCAAGCTTTTTATGATTCAATCAATTCACATACCAAGCATTTGTAGATCTCTATTACTGCTACATAACCGTGCATAGAATTGGAGGAAAAGTTATAATGTTTATCAACCCCTGAATTTGGTAACTGCATATGTCCCAAAATTTGCAAAATGATTCGAGGTCCAAATTTAAGATTTAAAAATATAATTTTTAAATATGTGATTCGTCAAAGACTGGTTTAAAAGCCTTAGCGTTGTTCCTTTTTTCATTACTATTAATTGTTTGTTTTTATATCACCAGGGAAGCAGAAGCATCTGTAGTATTAAGCACAGCCAGGCCTCGTACAGCTCCTGCATCCACCAGCAGTCCCAGGTGTCAGAACCACACAGATATCAGGTGGATTTAAGGCCATCTGAGCCTTTTTTTTTGTTTGTTTGTGGATTCTGAGGGATGCAGAAAGTACTTTATGTAAAGATAAAAAGAAAAATATCATCTTCTTGTCCTCTTTCGGAAAAATGCGAGCCAATTTTAAAGTTGATTTAATATCGTTACTATTTTGTTTCGCTTTTTTTTTTCTCCACCAAGCTCTGTGCTTATATTACAGTTCAATTTCTGAGAAATGTTTGACTTTGAATACAAGTTAATAACATTTTCATAAACTGATATCTATGCTTGTTGCTCCTTAAAACAATCTCAGGTATGCTTAGCCATTTTACAACATAATCGAGATGACAAAACAACCATGTAGAATCAGGCTTCAACTTCCTCGTAATCTTAATGTAGTTATAATAGGAAAAATAGCAGCAGCAGCGACAGGTTTGATCAGCACGTAACCCTTTCTAAGAACTATGAAATTATACTGAAGCCTGATTCTATAAATGGTTGTTTCGTCATCGTGATGGTCTTATAAAGTGCTTAAGCATACCTAAGCTTATTTGAGGAGCATATTAGCATAGATTGCAGTTTAGAGGGCATGTGGTGCACCTCTAGGTTATAGGTAAAAAAATTAAAAATTTGCATAATCTTTCACAAGTGCTGTAACTTTTTAGATATTAATTTACTGTGGTATTATGTTCACAGCCTAGAATACAAACAGAGGTCACATATCTGGTTTTCAATAAGACTTTATTGTTGAAGGCAAGGTCCTATGGTGATGCTGTCACTATTAGTGGGCCTCTAAGGAGACATTTTGGGTTTCTTATCTCCAGGGCGCTCAAACCTCTTCAAGGACAAGCTCACCACAAGTCTGAGGTATCTGCAGGTGTCAAACAAGATTCTAGTGGCAGGTAAAATGGCAATAGGCAAAGCTGACTCTTCAATGACGTTTGAAGTCTAATGGAAAAGTTTTATGGTTGCTAAATCGAACTTGTTTTTGTGGCATTTCATTAAATAATGTAAATAAATAAATTGCATCTCAGAACTTTGCGTTTGAACAGAGAAGAAGCACTTGTTCTGAACTGTTTTTATCAAAATTTAACCCTTTAAAAATTTACATAACTTTCTGACCATGAGATTTTTACAATGCAAGCTAACCTTTTTGGTTTTTATCCCGATAAGGTAATCTTTTTATGCATGGGTGACAGTTTTTCCTACTTAAATCATCTTTTTCTTTTTCTCCATATTTCTTCAGTATTAGAAAAAAAAATGAATTATTTAACAATTTATCGGAACTTTTTTCTCCCTATTCGATTTTGTATGTGTAATTTAAAAAGCTTTTTTTCTTTTTTTAAATTTCAGATCAGATAAAGCTAGACCTGGCACAGCTCCTGCTAAGCAGCTGACTAAACCCAAACGAATCACAGCTTTAGCTTCAAAGCAAACCAACACTCAATCCACATCAAGCGAATTGAATAAAGATTTCTCAAAAGAAAGTAAGCTGCAAAGAAAATTCATATGGTCATACTTATGCTTTGTGTGAAAATAAAAGTGTTTCCTCATTTGCTTCTAACCACTATCAAAAGAGCTTGAATTGTATAGACTGAGAAATACATACTTTGAGTGTAAATACCCAGTTAGTTATTTAAGATTTATTGTTGATAAAAAAAAACAATCAGAAAAAAAAAAGGACCCTTAAATGCACCAGTTTTAATTTTATTTTGTTAGAAAGAAAAAAAGTAGTTTTAAGTTATTTTTCTCTCTGTTTTCAACAATTCTTTTTAAAGGAAATTAGAAGGTAATTTTTTAGAGCACAGAATCATTTGCTTCTACATCCAGTCTTATTCATTGCATGAAATGCCATTTCTGGCTGTACAAAGTCAGACACATATTACATTACTTTGATTTTTAAAACTTGACTCAAAACTTTGTTCTGTTTACTCTTTGTCTTTCTCTTACAGGTCTTAACAAACCAAATTCAATTGCTGCTACCAAAGTTGTAAGCAAAACCAAAGGTGCCTCTGTCAAACCTGTTACTAATCGACCTGGAAAATCATGGAGGTGACGAAAGTCCCAAAGGCTTATGACTGCAATCTTTCAAGAATGTTTATTTCATATTGTAGCGAAACACAATTTCATGATTTAAAGAAGGAAAAAATATGCCAATTCCTTAGATTCTGAATAAGTGCTAAAAAAGAGCAAGTTTTCTCCTTTAATTTTAGCAGAGAAGGATATTATGTGAGGAACTACAGGCCTTTTTTGTGTACTGAATTTCATAGATCTTATGCTTAATCTCCTGAAGAAATCCTTTGTACTTTTTTCATTGTGATCTTAGAAGGTTTGGCTTGTCCCAAAGTACTATTTGTCTTTTGTACCTTTGAAATAAAATGTTTATATTGCCTGAATGATAATGAAACTGCACTTCTAAAGCTTATTCATTTGGTCATTTGGCTCTCTTTTTGTATGAATTTTTTTTGTTATAAATGTTTAACTTCAAATCTGCTGTAGGCAAATGGAAAGCAGTATCTGTCATAAATGCTGCATTTTGTTTTTGGGCCCAGAAAAATTTGTAAAATCTACCTTTTAGACTTGCTCTGCCTGAAAAATGCTACAGTTACAAGAATTTGTGGTGTTTAACATTTATTCAAAGGAACACAAGTAAATAATAAAAGTTCCTGAGTCAATTTGAGTTCAACTGAATCATTTGATTTGTGTACTGTTCCTTTGAGATGTAAATTACATAAAATGCAAAGAAGATGCTTGACTCAGTTTCTGAAAAAAGTCGATTTTTTGAGAACTGGAATGAATTTTAAAGTGTCTTGATCATTCAGTTTCATGCCCAGTTGAATTAAACTCATTTAAAAGCACAAACAAAAGAAAGAACACAAAAAAAAAAATAAATAAATAAACAAGCATGTTGACGTTTACTTTTCACTTCATGAATTGTTTACAGACATTATACATGTATATATGCAGATAGTTTGGTACACATGCATAAGCAGAAAGTCTGTTCATTTATCTTTATCTTGATCACTGAAAAAAATTTAAAAGAAAGAAAAAAGAAATATTCCAATGAATATGATTTTTTTTAAAAGTACCCTAGTAATTCCTTAGAATTACTCCCCTTATGCCGAGAACTGGGAGAAGTGAAAAATTCATTTGACTCAATTTTTGAGTGAAACCTTGGGAAACTAACAATGTATTTTTTTTTCTTATGCCTTTCAACAGAATATCAGAAAATTGACCCATTAGAAGGCAGATCTATTAAGTTTTCATTATGGGTCACAGCAGAGCCTTAAATCTTTATCAGCTTAAGGAGTATGACTGAAAAGCAAATTTTTAGCTATACTTTGGGAACCACTGCACATATTTTATTATATGAGACATAGTAAAGACTTAAGTAAAATGCCCTTCTACTAAAAATGGGTACATCGTTCAGCACCATCCCAGCTTTAAGGCATCAATTAGTAGTAATAATATTATTAGGTGTAGGAAAATGTTTCAAATAATTTTCAGACAAGATAAATTACATTTTACAGTAGCAATATACATAATATGTTTCACATAGAAAAAATATAGTAAATGATGAGATAAAAACTCTCAAACATATGCCACCACATAACTGGGACATACTTCCCTATCCCTCGCTCATAGCTCAAGACCTTTACTCACAAACAATACAAAATATATGGTATATTTGGCCTTCAGCAACAAGAGACCTTTGACGATACAGACTTGGGTCTGCAAAGAGTTGGTGAGATCGTTTAAAAGACTGGCACAACCTGCTGTCGTTTATTTCAACAACAAAATCTGTGACATTTCTGTGAACTGGATTTCTCTGTTCAGATCAAGGAGAAACTTGACCCAGAGGACTAATTCAGTAAAATAGACACTTTAGACTTTATGTGGTGTCTGAGACGAAGAAAAAGAGAGAGATGGAGATAGGCCCTTACATACATTAATAAATAAAAGTTCTTCTCACTTATTTGTATTTTTACAACTGGCGCATGTGTGTTTTATGAACATGATTTAGTTATTAAATAAAAAGAAAATGAAAATCTGAAGTTTACACAAATGTATTTGCAACAATATTGATTATCAAGTACATTGTATTTATAACATAAAAAAATAAAAGATAAGCATTGTTTCACCAGAAAGAGCCCTATGTGAGTACAGAAAATTAAAAATGAGTGATGAATTTCTACCAAAGGGTATGAATATATGTATCACACATGTAGTTTAAATTGTAGCAGTTAAAATACATCATCTCATTTGACTGGTTGAAGGGCAAATAGATCAGCCAATGAGTTACACTGTTGAGGTCTCTAAAACCTTAAAATAATAAAAATATCTCCCAAGACCGACTTCAAGCAGTCAGAGGAAATATCCTGAAGGAGGACAAGAATTTACTGATATAGGAAAAAAGGTGAGGATGGAAACTTGTTGAAGTGAACAAGAGAAGATTTGTTCCTCTACCTTTTTCTTGTCATCCATAAACATTCTCTTATCCAGATATATCATGTATGACCTGTTTCTTCAAAAAACTTAAAAACACGTACAGTGTGTAAGTGTTTATGCGATTAAAAAAAAAAAAAATATTTTGACAGGATCATGTAATTTTAAACTATTCTTCGGGTAAAAAATGATGTCACAAAGCATACAATACTTTTATCATCATTCTCTCCTATCCACTTTCAAATAATCTATAAATCGCATATTGTTGTTTTATTAATTTTATAGTGTATAGCAATCTTTTGCTTAAAGTAAAAATCAAACTGAAAAAGTAAAAATATTTTAACAGTTTAATCCTAGAAACGTTACTATGCAATAAAACCATAAATACTTTACTTTTAAATTTAACTGCAATATGATGTATTTATTGCAAAAGTGAATAACTATTTTTTCATACACAAAAAAAACAAGCAAATCAGAAATTTCGACCAACTTAATCGACCTTTGACCCCTCTTAGGATTGAGACTAGAGAAAAAAATGGGGCTACATGTATTTAAAATATCTTGAAAATTGTTTGAATGAGTCAGTAAAATAAGGGGAAAA
>BLXT01007309.1:5309740-5329919 GCA_019648995.1 Plakobranchus ocellatus | reverse complement strand
ATCTACTTTGAAAAATCCCATTAGATCTGCACACCAAGTAATAACTATATCTAATGCACTGAAGCCTAGCCCCCTTACCATCCAGTCTAAATTCTCTCTCTCTCTCTCTCTCTCTCCCTCTCTCTCTCTCTCCCTCTGTGTGTGTGTGTGTGTCTCGGTCTCGGTCTTTTCTTAAATTACTCAGTTTTAAAAATGTTCTTTTCCTCTTCTTCAGTTGTTAGCTTCGATGTGGATTTTTTTTTTGTTAGGTAATGTTCTGATGTTATCTTTGTCCAGTCTATCTCTCTCTCTCTCTCTCTCTGACTCCCTCTTCTCTCTCTCTCCCTCCCTCCCTCTCTCTCTGTGTGTTTCTCCTTTTGTCACTGAGTGTCCCTCAGTTATTCTCACTTTTTCTCTTCTTATTTCTCTCTCTCTCTCTCTCCCTCTCTCTCTCTCTCTCTCTGTTTCTCTTTTATCACTCTGTGAGTGTCTCTCAGTAATTCTCACTCTTTCTTTCCTTTTTTCGTTCTTTCTCTCACTCTCTCTCGATCTAGGCAATATCAAGATCCAGGATATTTCTAATGTCGCTACACTCTTAATTGTGTTTCTTCATGTATAATCAAAATTTGATAATGGTCCTCGAGATCTAATTTAGGCTTTAGTCAAGGCCTTAGCTTACACAGACATGAATACATTGTAGGTCGACATGACTTGCGAGGATCTCTGTTAAAAAAAAAAAAAAATTCGATGTTTTCTTTTATTTAATATACAATGGGTTACAATATTAAGCCTTACTGAGATTCTGTAGACCTGTCTGACATAGATTTTTTTTTCTTCATATAACCCTTTATTGAATGAGCTAGATTTTGAATTTTATACATTGTAGTGCACCTTTAAAAAATTCATCATCCAGGCCCTAAGCCTACAGGTCTTTAAGGCTTGATAAATGGTAACATTATTGGACTAATGGCAGTGAGTATGGGGATACTTTCTTGCATCTTTCGAATCGAAAATGCATTAATTGTCCTCTGATAGTATACTTAAATGATATGGAATGTCTATGGTGGAGTCTATAATTAAGGTGTAATACGGTTTATCCATGCGCATTTAATTGTATAGGCCTACTGGCATATTCCTGTGAGACTTTCTAAATTCCTGTGAGTAGAGGTGAATATACCTGTGAGAACAAATTGGGGTTGGCAGGTCTGAATATGGAATTATAAAATGACAACTGTACCTATATTTCTGCAGCAAATTGTCTCATAATCATATGATGCTACACCTATATCGTCATGCCTTTGTGATGTTTTTCACTTTACTTTAGTTACTGGTTATTTATTTATTTCTTAGGATTTTTTCACTTTTTTTTGTGTCGCAGATCTCTTCTCTTCAGAACTCTTCAGAATAGTTTTATAGATATTTATTAATGAACTAGCATTGAATGTTGCTGTTGAACAAGAATATTTGTAGATTTATATGCTAGCACCCTGAAAATGATATTGGATGTTAAACGGTTTAAATTGTCAGCCAGCTTTTAGTGGGTTGTCAACATTAGTTTATTTCTTTTTAGATCTTTTAAATACTAAATAAGATTTATAAACAGAATGGTTTTGCATAGTTCATAACTTGTTAAAATTTGTATACCTTTCTCATTCTGCAGTACAATTGAAGATGAGAACTCTAGTGAGCTTAATGGCAACCAGTACAAGTTTTTGATTCTTCAAGCCATGAAGGAAACACTTGGGCAGGTATGTAAACCTCTTAAGTTAATGGGGCTACGAATATGACCTGCATAATTTTGTAAACAGGATGGATTGAAATATCAAATGCTTACCAAAAGGAAGCAACTGAGCAGATTCACTAAATATACACAATATAACTCCTCCTTATCTTTGCAAATATGGAGAAAGGTTGTGTCGCTTTTTTTTGTTTTTTGAGCAAGAAAAGAAAAAAAAAATTCAGGGGCTTTTTAATTGAGAGGATTGTCTGCATATATTTATCAGGGTTATGTGATTTTTTAAGATCTCACTAGGGGGATCCTTAGTAACTTCATCAGGAGTTAGATTTGTGTCTAAACTGTGTAAGAGCAGAGATTGTGGCAATTTGTGAAGATTCTAGCCTGTACTTTTAATGTGTGTGTGTGTGTGTTGCCAGGCCGATCAGGCGACCAGTTTGACAAAGTGGCAAGCTAGGGATCTAAAGTAGTACAAATATTTATAGGCAGCATGGTGTGCTCATCTTCAGATATTAGATTTTTAAAACTTTGTAGACCTTAAAAAACTTTTATTATGCTTATTTAAGTGGATTTAGTTCTTTCATAGAATATCGGTGAAATTTGACTAGGAATTTAGTTTTAATTAGGCTTTTATGAATGTTTGCTTGTCCACCCTTTTGAAAGTGTAAGTCAGTGTAATTACATTGGTGCCCTGTACAAATCCAGATCTAGTTCTAAACTTGTCTCTTGGGACAGATCACAGATGGGGTGGGCAGAAAAAATGTAAATTTTCCATGATGAGGCAATTGCAAGGCTTTATGTTCAAGAGTTGACCATGTTCCTGTGTAGGTCTGGTGATGACTGGTGTCCTGAGAATGTACTAATGGGGTTGGAAAGGGGGGTGGGGTGGGGTGAGGATGGGGCACATGATGAGCAACTTTCTAAAACTGCTGATTATTGGTATTGCCTGCGGTATGATGAGAAGTAAAACATGAGGGTGTAGACTAGTCACAAGTTGGAATTTTAGTTGTTTGCTACATTTCTAATCAATCCTGAAGTTTTTTTGGTATGATTGGAAGGAAAATCATTCTAGGAATTGGTGTAAACAGTACAAAGACACAAAGAAGGAATTTGGCGGGGAAAAAGGAGTAGGTAATGAATTATTTGTTATTTATTATGTTCAAGCTATTTTGTGTTTAACTGTATTTTGAGTTTAAAAGATTCAAAATATACCAACATTATTGTTTTATCTTTTTTACAGGTTGGTGCAGCAACCCCAGTTGATTTGTTGAAGGTATTTGGAGATGGAACCTGCATCATCAGAGTACCAAGCAGGTTTGTCTGAAAGTTCTTCCCTTTACTATAAGTAATAATATAAGTATTCTGGTATTTGATTTTTTCCTCAGAGTATAAATTACCCATCCTTATCATGCTCAACATTTCCCCTAAGCCTATATGATTTATATCTTGACATGAAAAAGATTTATCTCTCTTGTTTTAAATCTAATGCAGAGTTACCCAATCCCTTACTTACTGATAAAAGACTGAAACAAACTAGGCATCTCATAGGTATAAGGATAATTGTTGGTGAAGCATAAACACAAAACCTATTTTAGGGGAACTTTTCTTCAAAAGAAAGTTGTCTCCTATAAGAGATCTGTGAAACAGTCTTTCTGTTAGCACCTGATCTGGGAGTGTTTTTTTTGTCTGTTTTTTTTCGGTTCATGCAGCGGATTCTATCTCGGCAGTGATTGGATGAGAAAAAGAATGAAATAATGATGTATCATTTGTAATTGTTGGCTTGTTTACTCTGGTTTTATATTTTACCCTACAGGAGTACTGAAAAAATCTGGGCAGCATTAACATTGTATGGATCAACCCCATCTGGAAAACGATGTGCTTTTCGAGTCATACATGTAATGTAACTTTCCTTCTTTCTGTAGTTTTTCCCCTTGTTTTATGAACTAGGAGTATTGATTCCGGAAAGTAGATATGGAGCACATTTTTTTTTTCATCTTAGATGCAAGGGTGAAAGTCACTTAATTTATGTATCTTGAGACTAGTCTAAATGAGTTGGCGGTGGCGTTTTGGACAATTTAAAGCATTGAAATAGTTTGATGTTTTGTAAGTCTGAGAACATTATCATTGATGTATGGGATATGATTCTATGCTGTGCACTTAAAGTTGTGCAAGTAGATTTGAAGAATGGAAAGGATTTTTTTTTTTTCAAATTGTCTTCTCCAAACTATTATATGCAATATTTCACTCATTTAATTCGAGTGGGACTGATGCTATGTTGTCACATGAAACCCTAATTGACCCGAATAGTCTGAATATAAGCCTCAAGTTCTTACCTTGTAAATACAGCAGTCCCAAATTTTACAAGTGCAGCAGTAGTAACAACAACAATAATAACAACAATGACAATGATGTCGATGACAACAACAAACAACAACAGCAACAACAAAAATAACTAGAACCTCACAACAACAACAAATACAACGTGTCAAACAAAAATTGTTCAACAACTAAAACCTCACAACAATAACAACAGCAACATGTCAAACAAAGATCTTTTGCTGGCCATCTTTATATTACGGATACTGTATATTTCAAATTACCGTGACCGTGTTTTTCTTACCTCTAAACCAAAAATGCTCTCTACTACAAAAATAGCACTGCTACAAAGTCCATCTTGTGGAATTTGGTGCTAAATAAATTGGAAAGAAAATACTTAGAATCTCTAGGTCTAGATAGCTTTACAAGCTAAGTATTTTATTTTTTTAAAAATTGGTGTTTTGGGTCAGTTTGATGTGACTATCCCGTGCTGATTAAAAACTAGTCTCTATACTTATAAAGAAGTATTCATATATAAAATGTATTTTTTTTTAATTCTTTTTCCAGGCATCACCATTTCTTCTTGGTTTAGCATTTAATTCTAGAAATCATAGGTAAGTTTTCCTATTTTTCCATCATCAAAAAAAAAAAAAACAGTTGGTCATAGTACTCATATTTTTCCTTTTCTGTGGGGGGGAAAATAGCAGGGTTGAATGTAACAAAAATTATTTTGTTTTCATCCTTGTGGCATACTATGGTGAGACAAATTTGAGTTGAGTTGAGTGTTATAGAAATATTTTTTTCTTTTAGTCATGCCATGGAAGTAAACCAAGGCCTCTATTCTTAATTCAGCAATACATGCATTTATGTTATTATTACTTTTGAAATTATTTTAAATGCTCAATGTTAATACTACAACATAAACTGTAGAGTTGAGTTCATTATAGAAGGCTTAGGACATATCATTTCCATGGTATTTGAGATTCCATTGTTATCATTAAAAAACGTTTTTTGAATTTTTTTTAAACTCTTCTGTTGAATCACGATCTGATCAACAAACCTTATCCTGATTTAAAATATAATTATTACCCGTTTTGATTCTGGGTTATATTTGGCCTTTTTTTTTCAACAATATGCCTTTCTTTTCAGAGATGCAACATCCTGATGTTGGTGCAAATAAAAATCCGGCGAAATGTGGGCTGGCAAGCCTTAAGCTGAAAAAACAAGTACATGTTTTTGGTCTGAGTTACCTGTGATCATCCAAATATCAATTAAATACAAGCTATCACCAATACAAGTAGCTTGTAGAAGTCAGGAGATCCTGTCACTGCCCTAGCAAATGAATGGACTCATTTCATGCATGTTAAAGAACCCTAAATTTGTGTTGCTAAAAAAGATGGAATAAAGAAGTTGAACTTTACAAAAGTATGAATGAGGACATTTTTGTGTCTTTTATGTGCCTCATAAGTTAGTAACCTCATCCTTTTCTGAAATCATGGGTATTTTCCTATATGAAAAGTCAAATGTATTGCAACATTGAAGGAAAATGAGTGAAATAAAGAATTATTAATTATAAAATATGGATAAAGTTGGAGCGGCATTAAAATTACAAATTAAATGCTACATTAATTGTCCTTGTCTTCCTGTTAAAGTCTTCTTTCAAATTCAAAACTAGTAATGATAACTTAATAATTTTATTGATTTAATTACTTTTTTTGCTGCTATTTTTTTTTCCTTTATTTAATGATGTGCCTACACAAGTACTCTTTTTTCTCTGTGGATTTTGGGTCAAGCTATTTATATTATAAAGTTGGATTTACTGTTGCCTTTGGTTACCACAGTGCCTACATGAATTTTGACGTCATTCTATATTTTAGTTTACTGATGAAACTTAATTTTACACTAAATCAAAAGTGTTAAATGTATATTTTTTTATGTTGTTTTATTTTGACAGTATAATTTCTTATTGATAAGTATAATTGTTTTTCTCTTTCTGTAATTCTATAGCAGGCATCATGTGTATTTTAGTTAAAAGTGTTAGGTAGCTGTAATGATTGTAATGTAATGTATTTTGTTGCTATAATATGTAATTGCTTCTTTTTTTTTATTTTTGTGTGTGTGTGCGCGCGTGCGCATGTTTTCCTTTGGACAGGCATGAGGAATCAGCTTTGACAGCAGCTTTTATTTTTTTGGACTGTAGTGTTAATAATAGTTTTGTGGGTGTGCAAAAATCTGGAGAATTTATTGCTGTTATAACTGGTGAGAAATGAAGAAACTGAAAAGTTTGCTTACAGCAACCATATTAATACTATTTAAAGATTCTCTGATTTAAATCATTTAATTTAATTATGTATGCTTCAATCCGTCTTTCATAGTAATAAAAAATATGTGCTTGATAAATATTAACACATTGTCTTCATTGTGTTCTTTATTATTTTTTTAACCTTTAAAGTATAAATCATTCTTAGCATCTTGTGTGTGTGTGTGTGTATATATGTGTATATATATATATATATATATATATATAACACTTCCTTTATGATAGTGATTACTGATGATACACAAATTTTTAAAGGCAAAACCCACACCAATGGCCTATGAGAAATAAAGCGACGGCATCGTGTAAAATCTACTTCCACCAGATCTACTGATCTACTATTCTACCAGTACCACTACCACCATCACTATCTCTTCTGCTGCTTTAACTACAGGAACCAACAGTTCTGCTTATGCTTCTTCTTTCAGTTCGACATGTATTTATACTACAACAATACCATCAACACACCATTAAGAGAACTGTAATTACTATTATTTCTGCTACAACTACCACTACTAGTACTACTACTGCTACTACTACTACTACTACTACTACTACTACTACTACTACTACTAAATCTACTGGTTCTTCTGCTGCTGCTACTAATACTATTGCTCCTACTGTTAGTACTACTTCCCTTCCATTAATTACTGCTAGTAGTACTACTTTAACAATATATTATTACTGCTGCTGCTGCTACTACTACTACTACTACAAATCTACTGCCGCTACTACTGTTGATGCAGCTACTTCTTTATTTAATGCGACAACCACCACGTTTGTTAGTGAATACAAGTATTTCGACGACGATGTCAAAGCTGCTTGCAGAGAACCACCGTCACTACTGGTTTCTACTCCCTTTTCCTACAATAGTAATCAATATATGTACGACATTGTAATAAATTGTATGCTTCTGTTTTTAAACTTGCATTTTACATTGTGGCCTCATTCTTGCATTTTTTTTTTGTCTGGCCCAATCGTTGAGAAAAAAAATAAATTGTAATGCTTCTGTTTTTAAACTTGCATTTTACATTGTGGCCTCATTCTTGCATTTTTTTTTTGTCTGGCCCAATCGTTGAGAAAAAAAATAATCATAGTTTACCAACAAAAAGCCTCTACTCCCTTTTCAGGTTAAAACAAAAGAAAAAAACAAAAACAAAAAAAAACCCCAGAAAACCTACACAGGCGGAGCTTCAATTCAAAATGACCGATAAGGCCTCGTATGGCTCAACGCTTAGCTGCCTACACCTGTTTAGAGGCTTGAACTAAAAGTGAAAAAAACAAAACTAAAAAAAAAGCTAGAACAAACGGAAAAATACCAAGGAATAAACTAAAGAATAAGGGGAAAAAAGACAAGGATGAACGGCATTAAAATGTTTATCAGCTTCCAAAACCAACAGAAACTCGCATCCACAACAGTTACTGAGTTAGAACTAAGGGAGGAAGAAAGAAAAAAAATATATAACTCTTCTTTTCTAACTCGATATTATTCATTAAAATTCTGAAGAAAAAATGAAACACTTAAAAATCTAGCCATTGATATTTTACTGTGTAGTTGATCTAAGATGATTAAGTCCTCTGTTTTTGCGTCTCTTTTTCTTAAGACCGCGGTACTTAATTCATTGGTCCTTAAAATTACCTTTTTAGACGCCTTATCTTGAGCACAAGTTCATGAAAACAAAACATACAATTACCTACTTTAAAGGATATTTTTTTACAAAAACAAAACAAAAATTAAAAAAAAAAACCATAAAGTAGAACAAATATTTCGCCTTTATGTTGGCTTCGTCAGTTCAGTAACATAAAGGAAATCCCATTTCTTCATTTTTATGGCAATTACATCACTCTCCTCCGCACCCCCCAGGCTGCTTGAAGTGATTTATCCGTGCTTGCATTTTCTTATTCTTTTTCATAAGTCCGTGAGAAAGGAGAAGGAACGAAAACATACCGCAAGATTATGCAAGGGAGACAATTTCATGCCGTGGAGATCATTGAGTAAAATCAGGGGAGTTATAGTTCTTAGCTTTAGTAGGTCTCTTGAGATGGCGTTATAGTCGCAGGTGAGAAAGTTTGGCCTAAAAATGTTGACCTGAGGATCAACGCAGGTAACTTCCGGTGTTCTAAAAAACTGAAAGAAGGAACCGAGCAGACTTGTTCAACAGACTAGAGATAAATGAAGACTGGATTTTGATTAACTAAACGAGACTAAATTTGATGTTCCTCGAGTTTTCATAAATAAAATAAAATGAGAGTGCTCATTACACGCGGCGTCATTCTCGCTGTTCTGCTAAGTTTGATTGATAAAGGTAACCTTCTTTTACAATCCAGGTTGTTTTCATAAACACGGAAGTGCGTTAAATCTAACTAAAAGATCTTGATGCTCGAAAATGAGTATCTTCGTAATCGTATGTTATCGGGATTTTGAAATAATGAAAAATTGAAATTGTATTTGAGACAGGATTATAGTTTGGGAATACATTATGTTGGTAAATAGGTCCAAGATGTTTGGTAAGCCTAGGCTACTCGTCTACGTAAGATGTAATCTGGATATATATGATCCATTGAAGTCAAGATTCAAGATCTAGATCTAGACTAGTCAATGAGTTAGGGAAAGAGCTACTGTCGGTCAGCTCTACCAAACATTAGGGAGAGAGCTGCTGTCGGTTAGCTCTACCAAACATTTTGATTGCAGACCCACAACATGAAATTTGATTTTTTTAAAAATCAAACTGCCTTTAATGGCAAAGAAAATGGATGGATTTTCGCACTAGTTAGCCAACTTCAAAAATGAAAGAAAATACACATATTTCCTTTTCTCTAATGACTGTTTCCTTTCTCTTATTTCTTCCTTTTATAAGGTCGTATCTTGAAAAGAATGCATAGTCTACATATATTATGAAACAAATATATCCTACAATAGAAGGCACAGAGAGCAGAGTTAGAACCATTGAACTAAAATAGATCTAAGGAACAGCCTCTGTTGGCTCAGCCTGCGAGCGCTGTTTATTGCATGCACAACCAGCGGTGGCCATTATTTTGGCTTTGGAGCCGACAAACAGCAGTGAGGTCTGCCTTATCCATAACATTAACAAACTGATTTAACTCATTTGTATTCACTTTAAAACCAAACTATTTGTTGTTTATTGTTGCCGAAGTTTGAGAGTAGAGATGAGAAGAAAACAGAGCAAATTCGGTATTCTGATTTGCTACAATCGCTCAACATAGGATGATTCAAGGTTATCTATGTCTATTTATTAATCAGTTCTCAGTCACAGATTATTTCTGTTAACACCAGGAACACATATCAACAAAAATATTGACCTGTCAATGAACTCAAAATATTCAACTGACAGTGACACTTCACAATTCAGACATAATTAATTAATTTGACATCGGTGTAGTTAATCTGACACACATACTGAAGTCATAGATTCCTCATTTTTTCACTAGCAGAGTAGGCTATTTGTAGTGCTGACAGAAAGAGGAAAAAAAAAAGAAGGGAGATGGGGATTGGATGGTGGAGCTGGGGTCAAAGTTCTTGACTCTGAGCTACCGATAAAACAAATCTAAACGGCACCAGCAGCACACATCACAAATGATCATTCCTTCACTGCCATCACATTTTAACACACGCAAAGACATTACATGAAAAAATATAGTACTGTAAATCAGTCAGAGAGAAGGTGTGAAAGAGAGAGATTGATTGATTATTTTTATTTTACTACAATTACAAAATAGGCTAGGGGCCCTTATCATTTGGCCATTAATAATACACAATTGAACTAATGCACAAATTTATATCAACATCAAAAGGTCTAATTTTTTCCATTTTTTAATATGATATAAAAAAACAATAAGTGAGTCTAACTAGGCAGTTGAACACTTTATTTAGCACACTTTTAGAAGTACAAAAAAAAAGTTATTACTTTTTATATAAAATAAAATAAAACAAGCAAACTACAAAGTATAGAGAAACGCTATTCTTATAAATAAAAAATAGTTGAGAGAGAGAGTGAGAGAAAGAGAAACCAGAGTGAGGGAAAGAGAGAGAGTGAGAGAAAGAGAAATCAGAGTGAGGGAAAGAAAAAAAAAAAACAAAAACCGGATAGAACAAGGAGGAGGGCAAGAATGACTAAGAAGAAACAAGAAATAAGCAAGAAGTATGGATAAATTTTTTAAAAATTTGTAAATTTCAATCATATAAAATGAAAAAGTATTCAACACATAGGTAAGTGCAGTATAACAATTTGTACAGGCAAAAGTGCACTCACAAACACATATTAGCAAACAAATACACTCATATTTGAGAGCTCCGCTTAGCTCCAGTCCAGGTGATAACTGTTGTGTACACATGCCAGAGCAGCCACCATATTGCCAGAACAACTCCTGCATCAGTCTATTCATTCCATCTATTTTTAGTTCAGTGATTAGAACCCTTGATTGACACTTGACTTGCTCATAGCTGAACAAAAGTATCAACTGGGTCAATGTGCTACTTAATGAGAGAAGTCCAGAAAAATATCAGTATAATATAAGGAACTTAGACTAGGCTTTGATGGGGAAGGAACACGCCATATGCAAAAAAAATTCTGTAGATGATATCGTAAATTTGCATTTTGTAAACAGTAAATTTAATCTTGGGGTAAATCATATTTACCTATTAGATGTAACAATTTGTTGAACGGAATGCTAATATTAGAATTACGTGTGTTTAAACTTAAGCTGAGCCTTAATTATATACTTTGATTTAATTTAAGGCTACAAGACTAATACTTTAAGTCAATAAAAGATGGCTGACATTTCTTGAAGAAACTCAGTAGTCTTTTTTTTTTTTAACATTATGAAAAAATAAAACATAATTTGTTCTAATCTATCAGATAATGGCATCTAAGAAAGACATTGCTTCAGAAAGCTCAGGGACAAGTATGAACTAAGACTTTGTAATTACATTAATATTGCTTTCCTGGTGCCGAAATCCTCCAAATGAATGAGCAATCCTTACAAGAGTGGGTGCAACTGTTATTGAAGAATAAATGAAAGTAATATCTCTTAATTCCATTTATAATGACGTCCACATCAACCAGTGGGACCTCTCTCTGTAAGAGATGCCAATGAATTGTGTACTAATTTTAAAAAACAATTTAGTTCATGGCAGATCTCAAATTAAATCTAGGAAAAAAAAATACTATTCGTAGTTCCTTTGATCAAAACTTCTTCTCCAAGTTCTTTTAAGTATTTTAAATATATATTCCCATCCTAACGAGTAACTATCTTTCAAAAGATTTTGCTTAAAATTTCATGCCCTGTTGGTTCCTCTTGACTGGAATGTTCAAAATAATCAACCTACGTGCATGTTTTTACTGATGTTTTATTAAGTATGCTGAAGAGTCCAAACGAGCCCTAAGTTGTACTTTTAATTATTGAAACAGCCTAAAACCTTTTTTTGTGAGCTTTGCATAGTGTGAAAACTGTAAAGGGCTATTGAGTGAAAATACACAAATTTTAACTTTTTGAAGGAAACATTGTAAAGAAGGAAAAAACAACTAGAAATTTACTTTTCTCCAAAAATGGTCATGTGTTACCACTTGCATTCAACTGAATTTTAGTGTGTATTACACCATGTGTGACATTAGTCTTCTTTGCAATGTTGCACCAATCAGTAGTCTTACTGGTTTTTTTTTTCTCTTTCAACTTCCTTCTTCTTTCATGTCTTTTATTCTTCCTCCCTCATTATTTCCGTAAAGGAAAAGTTACTTTTTTGGATACCTCAGTGGCCCTTCATAATTATTTATTGTTGGTTTAAATGAGGGTCTAAACTGGTACCAAGGACTGATTGATTGATTGTTTTATCAATGATCTCAAATTTCTTTTTTTTTTTTGTTTTTTTTTAATGTTTTTTTTTCTTACAGGCCATTATTTATCTTTCATATGTGACGCGTTCCGTCAAACCGGGGCAAAAGGTACCCTGGCCTATTTTGAGATATTGCGATGTAAAGTTAATACACTTTTTTTTTTAGCTAAAATTTTTTATTGCATATTCCGATCCTAAAGACATTAGTCTTGAGGTTTATTATGAAAAAAACAGTGTCTTTGCGTTTGAAAATACACTAAATATGGCATTTCTTTGACAGAGGTCTAATTATTGATCGAGAATTACGCTAATCATAACCTTTTTTAAAATGATTTTGGTCATTAATCAACAAGCCACTCTGGCATTGTTTGGTATCACTGCAATCGGGAAAACCTAAACTTTCTAAATATAGCACTGTTCTTGAATAGATATAAATTAAATGGACTCATAAATAAATTATTGTGCAATATCTTCTGAGACTGCATTTTTCCTTTATTTTGCATTGTGGCGGTGAGTTATAGAATGTATAATGTGCTTTAAAATAAAGAAAACTGTGTGAAATTTTGTGTGAGTGTCAAGCATTATGTGCTTATTGTGACTGCCAAATTTTGTAGCTTTCGCATAATTAGAACCTATTAGTTGCTTTGGAGATATATTCAAAACTTTAAACTCAGTTTTCTCAATAAAATGAGTTTTTGCTTTTCACGTACCCACCATCTTCATATGCCCATAGCTCAGCCAAAAATTATCCAATTGACATAAACTTGGTGTCAAATTAAAGCTTAAGACCTGAACTATACAATGGTATAAATATCTCAAAACAGCCCGAGGGTACCTTATGCCCCGTTTTGACAGAACGCATCACATATGCTAAAAAGATAAAACTTTTTAAAAAGATCTGTGATTGTGTCATATTATTAATAGCTTAAAAGTAAAGAAAGAAAAGTATTCGTTAAAAACCTTACAAAAGCTCTTAAAGATATTTTCTTTTAACTTTTATTGTCCATTTAGGGGGAAAAGTGGGTCCACTATAACAGGCAGATGGGATAAATTAAAGTGATCAATTAATTATTAATGTCTTGCTTTTAAAGGTCCTTGTCATTTAATATGACATAATAAAAGAGAATCTCCTGTATGATTGGCAGCCCAGTTGATCACTTGTTATTCATGCAAAAATTCAACCTCAATAAATCTAAGATGATTCACGTGGTGTACAGTTTTGATATCGGTGCCCTCCTCTCTGAAAATGCATTTTGTTTAGAGTCTTTAACAACTTTTCTTTAGACTCGTCCAAAGCTTTAGAAAAGTCACATGTTTTAGTAAATTCTAATTGCTTTTAAATGTACATTTTGTCATTGCAGGACTGTGGCGAAGCCCGAATTTGTGCTTTTTAAGAAAAGTCACATGTTTTAGTAAATTCTAATTGCTTTTAAATGTACATTTTGTCATTGCAGGACTGTGGCGAAGCCCAAATTTGTGCTTTTTAAGTTTTCCCATGAGTTTAAATGTTATCACGTAAAATAGTAGTCTAAAGTTCAGATGAATCAACAGTCCTAAAATGTTAATATTATGATACTGTATTGAATTGTAATTAAAACAGCTATTTTGATTGGCCCTAAACTATGCAAACTGCTTTTTTTGTCTCCCATGAAACAGTAGTAAAATTTGAGTTCACAGTAGCCTGTGTCAATGTCGTTTGCTTTAAAGCTATTTGATAAACCCTAAGTTTTGCTACTTCATTTTTTTTTTTTAATCTCGTGTGTGAAAAGTTAAAAAAAAATGATTTAGCAGTATCTTACACTATTGATGGTTGATCGTTAAAATTCAATCAAAATATGCTATCCAGTTCCTATCATAATGCTTTCTCCTTGGCCTCCTTTGCTCCTTCTCTTGCAATTGAATCCTGTTTGGACCTCAGGAACTGATTATTGGAGCTGATGGTGGTGATATCAATAATGTTTTAAAAAATGTTCACAAACATCTTTTGTAATGATTTTGCTAGAGCTAATTTTTTTTGTTATCTTCAAATATATCAAATGATAAATTTTTCCATTACTTGTGCAGTTCCAAATGGAAAGCATTTCAAAATAGCATTAAAGTTAATTGTTACATTACAATCTTCACAAAGAAAAGTCAACAACCATAATTTTGAAAATAAATGTGAACGGGCTCTCTGAACAGCCTGTAATTAACACTGCAAAATATTTTAAATAATAGTTTATTGCAGTTTTTGTACTTTGAAAGAGAGGAAAAATGAAAGTTCAAATACACTTTGTCTCCTATTTTTTTTCTATGTATCTCTATAATTTAGAGAAAATTTTTTCTTCTTAAATGCATGCTTGCATTCTGATACTACAATGATTTCATACATTAGGTACATACTATATTTATATATGGTGGCTTTGAAGCTCTCTGCAAGTTTTTTTTCCTTGACAGAGATTGAAGAAACTAAACTAAAGATTGCTATTTGGAATTTTATTTTAGTGGGTTTTTTTCTTCCATCAGGTTTGGCCAAATTCTGTTATCAATGTGACTCTACCCTGGACAGCAACTGTCAGGAGATGTGGGATCACAATCTGGCTATAAACCAACAGAAGTATAAAGAATGTGACCTTTGGGGTGCAGGGTACTGTGTTAAGGTCACAGGAATGTGGGGAGGTAGGTTCCTTAACTTTACTTTTCTTCACTTTTCTTCCCCATAGTTGATGAAATGAGGAAGCCAGTTACTTGGAAAAAAACTAAGCTTAAAGATGATCAATGAAAAGATTTAGCCACATTGCAAGCACTATGGTTGGTTTGTCAATAAGAATAAAAGTAGACATGTGCATAAATGTGGAAAAAAGAATCAAATGAAACCATGCGATTTTTTGTGGCAATTTGGGTAAGAAATGTTTATTGTGATAATCAAATGCTCCTTCTTTATTACTGCTGTGCATATTTTTCATACAATGCTTTCAAATATATCTATTTCATGGAAACTTAAAATTGTTAAAAGGATATAATAAAATTTATGTTTGTGATAGTTAGGCAATTTCTTACAAAATGATTCAATCCTATAATTTTTTAACAGAATAAACTAATTTTTTTTATTTGGCTTTAGAAGTACCAATGTCATAAACTTAACTCCGCAGTTTATGTAAGATTCCCGGTTGTATTAGGTGTAATTCATGTAGTGTAATTGTTTTTAGAAAATGCTCTTGAGAATTCGTAAGATAATGAAGCTATGCATTATTACAGGTGTGGTGGGAACCCACCGTTTCTGTAGTTCACGTGACATGGGTGATCAGTGCCAAGACATTTGGTTTCCTGACCACGACCGTCTGTACCGCGCCTGCGTCTACACCTGCTCAGATGATGGCTGCAACAGCGCTTCCTACTTACGCACATCCACTAGTGGTTTGTGGATGGGGTTGTTGTTGAGTGTTGCTATCGTTGTATTGAGGTTTTTGTGATGAACTGGCCATACAGTTATTTTGTGCGATGTTTGTTGTGAATGTGAATAAGAAGAGTAGTGATGCTGAAAGAAAAAAATGTAAGAAGGAGTAATACTAGGAGTGAAAATCTATTTCTTCTTCCCTTTATAAGTAATGACTTTTTTAGTTCATCAAGGATAGAAAGGACCGTAGAAAGCATTTTATCAGTGGAAATGATATGTATGTCACCTGAGTTAAAATGATTTTTCAAGTGAGAGAAAATGTGTGCACTGAGCTATTTCTGTTTGATATTGCAAGCGAATTTGAATGTAACAGAAATTCGAATTGAGTTATATTGATGAATTTGTGTATTTATTTTGTAGAAACCATGTAACATGTTCAGTGTTCATCACTAAACAATGTCCTCATACGGTTGTGAAAATACTGGAATATAATCTTCATTGTAAAAATCTGTATCACTGTTTGCATGTAGTTTTAGTTTGACAAAACAGAAAATTCAAACTCAAACTGAGTGTGTAAGTGAAAGTAAAATGCTGATAATAGATTTTCATGCCACTTACTAATGTTAATTGAAGAGGAAGGAAGAAAAATTAAGTGCCTTTTTTTGGTCTGATATCAGAGAAGTTGTTACAAATTTTCCATTCCTAAGAAAGTACTTTTGAAGTGCTGTTTTGGAGCTGTATCACTGATATGTGCACAGTTTCTCATTTTGTAGGCCTTGACCTTTATGGATATATGTGACAATATTTTTTTTTTTTTTGCTGATAACTGCTTTTACATATCATCCTTAGATGTCAGGTCTGGAGCAGAGATTGACAGATACAGTGCACCAAACCTCTTTATGCTTGGCCTCCCTCATCAGCTCAGTGTTGCACATTGAGTTCTTATTCACATAGCTGTTAAGGCTGTTGATTTGTTTAGTCCTTTGTCATTCACTGCTTTTCCTGCAGATGTGACCAAAGAATCTCATTTTTCTCTCTCTTTAGGTTTTTATGGGGATGCTTTGTTTCCTGCCTCTGTCACGACTTACAAAAGCCATATTTCTGCAGCTACCAACCTATTTTTTTCGTCTTAATCTAGGGTCCAGTCTTACAAGCATAAAGAGAACAAACCATAAGCTTAAGTATGTTTTCGGGGTGTTAATTTTGGCATCCCTAGTTAATTTTCTATTTGTGAGTAAGGTTTTTGTTTTGTTAAAAGGTATCCTGATACATTTCAGTGCTTTTTCTCTATTTCTGCTTCACTCTTGGCATTTGATGTTGTGGTGCATCAAGGATATTTGAAAATTTTAGATTGCTTTGTCGTTATGTCGTCCCTTAACATAAAAAATGCTTGTGGTTTTTTATGTTGTTGTAGACAGTCATTAAATCGTGTAATGGATTAGGAAAATGCGTTTGTAGTTTGTACCTTCAAAGAAAAAAGTGTGCGCATGCTGTTTTCAAATGATGCATATCAAGTTTTGAGAAAAGCAAATTTTTAATTCCTTATCCCTTTTTTGGAATAATTAGAATTGTTTGCTGAAAAAAATGTTGAGGCTAGTTGACCTTGATTATGAAATTTCTGTTTAGGCTGATCAGTAGGCATCCCTTAAAGCATCATTCCACCAACTAAGCTACCAAAAAAACTACTCCACATATATCATTTCCACCATAAGATGATCGCCAAATACATTAAAAATAAAAATGCATTCAGCATCCATCTGTAAATATTTTCATCTCTTTCTTAAAACCTTATCCTGAAGCTTCCCTCATGAAACAGGAAATGAATGTCACCATCGTATCCTTAACTCTGTTCCATGCTGTATCTCTAAGGTTTAGATGTATATTTTTTAATTTGCCTCTGTATGAGAAGTCATGTAAAATGTCTAGGCATTTAGTATTGCTTAAACTAGAGAGAAACGAAATTAACAAAATTTTAATTTTCTTTATATGTATCGAATTTATTGATTTCTTATCTTTTTGTATGTAAATAGTTTCAAATTTTAACAAAGCCTACCATTCCAATTTTATTATTACATTTTTATGATGTGGTACATTTCTAATATAATACATTTTAAAACATGTGTGACATCACTGCTACATCATAAGTTTGTCACAATGTCTTTTTCTTTTTTTTTTTTAAATTGCAATTTGTATTGCTGAAAGGCGAGAGCAACAAAGAGAATTGTATTATTTATAGTCATAAAATGTGTTTGTATCTTGTTGTGGTTTTATGCTAAATCTTCGTGTACCCTATCCCTGACCAACTGCACTATAAATAATTTTTTATAATCCTACACTAGGGTTTTGTTTGGAGAACATTCCTACCATACTATTATCCATGTTAATCATGTTAATATGCATGAAGTTGATTGCAATTGTACTTTTTTTTCCCCAGTTTCTTCACTTTTTATGATATATACATATAGTTCTAAAATAAAGCTTTAATCTTTGCTTGCTCTTGTAGATTTAAACTAAGGTGTAAATGAAAAAAATTTGATGCAAAAAGAGAGTAAGCAATGTCAAATATTTTTAGTGCAGTCTGGTTGAGAAATTAAAATGAGTTTGGTTTGTGGAATGTATTGCGTATGCCATCACATTTTTTTAAAATTCAAAATGACAGGATTTATATTTCTGTTAACTACATGTACATTTGAAAGAAAAACAAATACTCTAGCATTCAGTCTTCTGTGGAACATCATATGACTTGGGAATTTACATCATTTTAGTCAGTCAGAACTCTTCCTATTTTTTTTTCACTATAGTAGATTAAATTATTTTATTTGCTTAATTTCACAAAAAAGAAGTCAGATGAAAAGACTTATTTAGGTTTTGTATCCAGAGATGTATGCTAGTTCTTCACAAACAGTCACAACTAATTTCGACCTCAAGAACAGAACATAAAATTCATTACATTCTAATAAAAATATGTTGTAATTTGTTACATTAATCCTATTCTTTTTTTTTCCTCCCACTGATGAAATGATTGTTTTTTTTCCGAAGACTGTACATGTAATGATTACTAAAAATTGTTTTGTAAATAAAGCCATAATTATATATTTTTTTTAAACCACTCTTGTGTTGAGGCTTTTTTCATGATTTAAGTGATAAATGTTATCAGTTTACATGTAATTTTTGTATTTTTTTGCTCTCTCGGCAATATCATACAGCGACACATATCTCTAGGTGATAGATAAATGTGTAACGAAAGTCCCAATTCTTTGTGTTCCACAGTGTATTTTGTGACTATGAATTTCTTTGTACATGTACACCAGCATAGTGGAACTCCTTGACCTATCCTCTGAATCTGTTTAATCTGTGTTTTCTGCTATCTATAGGTCCTTTCTGGTCTTACCCACCTCTTTCTCATTTCTTTTTTCTGTACATTCTCTTGTTTTATATGACTGCATAATGCTGAAGTAACATGAAAAGAGTTTTTTAAGACTTGAAAAATTAAAATTTCCCTTTTAAAAAAAAAAAAAAAAAAAACCTTGGGAGCTGGTGCTCAATTATTTCAGACAGTAGTTCTAGCTTACCTGGTAGCGAAACTATTAAATCCAGGCGTTTTTTAAATACATATGCACCAACTTCCGATAGTGAAGATTAAGAATAAAGAAGTTTTACTAAAAATTAGAAAACGCAAGGGGTTATAAAAAATTCTAGGACATCATGATATTGATAATAGTAAATTTCATTGCAAAAGTTGAGGATGAAAGGGTAGAAGATGTAAAGACCATTGGCGTAGAAACGATGGATGAGCGTGGGAGTAAGCTAATTGAATGTTGCCAAATCGATGATTTTACTGTTACAAATACTTACATTGTGTAGTATCAAAACTATCCTAGACGTAAGTGAACTTGGAAGAGCTCCTTTGTGGAGCTACAAACTAAACAAATTATCTGTAATAGATGATAGAGTTCTTATCGCAGAATCTGGTGAATAAGTTCGAATACTTTTAAATATTGATGTTTTAGAGACTAAGAAAATGGGCCTGTCTCTGAATGTGAATCAAAATAAAAAAAAAAAAAAAGCGGAATATATGTCCATCTGAAAGAAATCCTCAACCCCATGTGCAAGCTTGTTAGCAAAGGAGAACAAATCAAACAAATTACACAATACCTTGGGTATCTGATAAGATCAGATTGTGTTTACACAAGTGAAAGTGAGTTAAAAAAAAAAAAAAATAGCCAAGGTCAAAGATATATTCCAAAAGATGAAACTAATATTGACATACAAAAATGTATGATACCAAAATAAGGGTAAAGAAAACAAATTTATGGTCAATACTTTTATATGGAAACGAATTTTGGACAATAAAGCAGGAAAAAGAAAGCTGGAACCGTAGGGATATGGCTTATCAGAAGAATGATGAGGATATAGACGGAAAAAAGTCCAATGAATCGGTACTGAAAGATGCCAAATTTAGGCGATCATTCATTGACATCTTAAGACGCAGACAACTACAATTTCTAGATTACATTGGCCGTCACATTATTAGTTCAAACCAACCGATTTCATGAAAAATGATTTTGAGATAACATGATTGTCTTGAGACCAATTTGAATGGGT
>BLXT01007309.1:5252898-5274358 GCA_019648995.1 Plakobranchus ocellatus | reverse complement strand
TTCCAAACACACTTTTTCTTTTCTGTCTCTTTCCCTTCCCTGCCACTCACTTCCATTTCGTTTTCTTCACATAGATCTTCTTTGAATACCCTGTCTGAAACAGACATTGGCAATCATGTTCATCAACTCAAACCTATTCCCAGTGAAACTTCAAAAGTTGTGTCACTACACTTACCTTTTGACCAAGAGTTAAAAACTTTCATTTCGTTATTCTCTGTCTACCTCTTCTGTGTTTGCCTTCAATATTCCCAATGATTGCTGAGTGATCTAAAACCCAGTATCGGCAAATATATCCTAAAATTTATAGTTGCCTCCGTCTTATGGTTTAATTGGCAATCGCTCAAGATTATCTTCTTTCAATACCAATTCATTGGACTTTTTCTGTCCTTGATATCCTCATCATTTTTCTGATAAAGGCATCTCTACTGCTTCTAGTTTTCTCGCTGATTCCTTGTTTATTGTCCAACATCCAATAACATATATAATAATACTGACCATACATAATTTATGTTTTCATTACCTTTATATTGGTTGTCATACTTATATTTCTATTTGCCAGTTTTGGTACTATTATTTTGATATGTATCTTTGGCCATGGCTATTGTTTTACTTATTTCACTTGTGTATCTACCATCTGATATGCCTAGGTAGCCAAGATATTTGAATTCTTTTACTTGTTTGATTCTCTCGCATTTGCTAAAGAGATTGAATTTGGTGTTAGAATCTTATTCATAGGTGACTGTACCCACATTCCATTTTTTCTTTTCATTTAAAGACAGGCATATTTTTTCGATCTCTGAAACTACAGTATTTGTAAGGTTTTGAAGTTGTTCATTAGATTCTAGAATTAAAACTGCATCATCTGCGTAAGTCAGATTATTGAGATTTTCTCTCTTTTTTTTTTTGAAAGCATGAAGTATCAAGGTTCCTTAAGATTATTTCACTATATTATAGGTGGAAAGTTCATAAGAAATTATACATTCCTGCCTTTTATCTCTTTTGATGGATTTGAAACCACTGTGTATTTCTTCAGTTTGATTCCAGTAAAGATTTAAATTACTCTCAGGTTTTTCCCATCAATTTCTAATTTTCTAACATACAGAGAAGCTTTTAATGTCGATAGCCTTCGAATAATCAATGAAACAAAGGTGGAGGCCTTCTTGCATTTCTATTCTTCTTTACAAAAGTATTGATAAAGTGAATATTGCAGTTGTTTTTTTTTTTCAGATATTTTTCGTCTTACAATCTTGCAAATTCTGTGCATCAAAACACGTAACAGGACTCTAGTAAAATTGCTTATCAAACTTATTGGTTTAAGTCGATAACAGAGAGCTGTTTGACGAGAAGGTCATTGGACATCGCCATTGTCTCAAAAACATCACGTGTTGCGCGTCACTGCATTATGAGTACAAATGACGTCACACAATCTTGTTGTTCTAGTTAAGCCTGGAAAAATGGTTAGAGAGTATATGTATGAAATTTTAGGTCGATGTGACGAAAATCGACTGAGTTATTAGCAAACGGAACTTAATTATCAGCCTGCCCTCGTATTTTAGGCAGTGCTATAAAATCATTTACAAAACAAAGATCTTCTGAAACTGTAGCACTGTCGTATTATGCATTGAGGAGTTTTATTTTGCCAGATCTATTCCAAGGTCACCTATCATCTTTGAAAAGATCTTCAACATATTTTAACCAGCTGAAGCAGCCAGGGCTATTGCGTTTGTTTTCCTCTCCACTGACATCGTTAAATTTGGGGTAACGTTGGCATAGCGGCTAGCGGCTAGTGAGTCCGCAGGGACCTTCCTGTTGTGAGTTCGAGCCCCGCTACCGCGCCCTGGCCTGACTGAGGACCTAAAAGTCTGATATCACATTGTTGTGAACTGGCTATAAAAAGAAAAAAAAACATAGTTAATTCTATCATGTATGAATGTATTGTGAATATTTAGCTTTTCTGCTCTGTTTCCTGACATTGTGGAGAAATTTATTCTTCTTTTGCTGCACTGCATTTTATCTTGATAAAAAAAAAAGATTTATGTCGTTGTGTTTGACTTCTTCCTTTAGATGAATTAGATATATTAAGATGGTTCAATTTCTCTACTTAACCCCTACATCAACCCTTGTGTATTTTACCACTTCCACAACTAGCTGGTTAATTTTAAATCTAGTTTTCCTTTTTCAAGTATATGATCAATTTTAAATTTTTATGTCTTAAAAACTTTTCATTTTTATTAATTTACTGATTTATTTATCTCTACATTTATTAATGTATCTAATTATTCATTCACGTGTGTATAGTCTTAATAAGACACTCCGATCTGTTCGACATTTTGATAAGACGTAACTGTGATGGAAAAGATCTTAGAGTGATCAGAAACTTATACTGGGAACAAGTAGCTGCAATGAGAGTTGACAATGACTGCAGTGAGTACAGACCGATCTGTAAGGGAGTGAGGCAGAGCTGTGTTTTTCTCCAGACCTCTTCAATATCTACAGCGAAATGATTCTACGGAACATAGAGCAGCACGAAGACGTTAAAGTAGGTGGTCACACCATAAACAATCTAAGATATGCGGATGACACAGTGCTAATTGCTGACCAGAGGAAAAAACTACAAAATATCTTTACAACAGTCACAATCGAGAGTGAAAACAAAGGACTCCAACTGAATGCAAAGAAGACTGAGTGCATGGTAATCTCAAAACAGCCACACATGCCTGTATCTAATATTTTATGCCAAGGAGAAAGAATAAAACAAGTTCTCACCTTTAAACAGGTGGGCTTCACAATAACTCCAGATGCCAGATGCAACACAGAAATACAGAAGAGAACCGCTTTGTCTAAAGACACATTCACCAAGATGAAGTCCATCTTTACCAACAGAAATATAAGGCTCAGCACCAAAATCAACACTATTGAAGCATACATGGTCCATCCTTCTGTACGGATATGAACGCTCGACGCTGACAAAAGACCTCGAGAGAAAGGAGCGTCGGTGGCACAGTGGCTAGTGAGTCCGCCCTGAGATCTGCAGGGACCCTTCTGTCGCGGGCTCGAGCTCCGCCACCGGCGCCCTGGCCTGACAGAGGGCCTGAAAGCCTGAGATCACCTTGTTGTGGACTGGCTATTAACAAAAACCAACCAAACCTCGAAAGAGACTTGAAGCAGCAGAAATGTGGTATATCAGAAGAATTATGAGAATATCATGGACTGAAAAGAAGTTAAACGAAGAAGTAATGGAAATTGCCGGCTACAGAAGATCCCTACTCAAAATCATCAGAAAAAGACAACTTCAAATTTTTTTGGGCACATAAACAGAGCTGACAGAATAGAAAAGCAAATATTGTGCGGAAAGATTCGTGGTACCAAAGGCAGAGGAAGACAACGTATAAAAGTCGCAGACAGTCTGAATAGCTATGCAACGAGGAAAAAATCCCCCAACAATGAACTCATCAGGAGAACTGACAACGGAGAGGAATGGAAGGCTATGATGGTAGATGTCTGCAACAGAACTGGCAAATGAGGAAGGAGAATATGGTCTTAGCTTCAATCATATCATTAATTTGTTCTGGATCCTTGGGGACTAGCCATAAGAAAGCGTTGTTATTGGTGAAACAATCTCAGAAGCTTGTATAAGTCTCAATGTATTGTTGGGACTAGTGTAGTTATGTTTTGATTTTAGCTGAGCAGAGCTGGGTATTTGGTGTGTGTGTGTGTTGTGATTGGTTGGTTAGGCCACGTGACAACGCAAGCCGGACGAAACTACACATCGGCGGAATTTTTGCTGCAAAAAGACCACTCCAATTTTATCGCTCGTACTGAACAGTCGTGGACGATCCTGGCTGCAAGTTGTAGCGGATTTCTGACTGCAGAGAATATATATTTTAATCTCCTTACCATGGGACATACTGAATAATCGCAAAGAAGTGGCGATTGAAGTTATATGATATTTCCTGAGGCTGTGTGCCTATCCAGACTGCTGTCTAAAGTCTACGAATTTATGTTTCCCTTGTGAAACTGAAATGGCTGTGTGCCCCTCCAGACTGCTGTTAACAGTCTACGAATTTATGTTTCTCCTGTGAAACCACTACTTTGCATAGAACACCAGAGTATGAATTAAACAGATTAAGGGAAAAGGAATAGAGATTTTTGCAACAGAGTGATGTGAACCTAGTTGAATAGTTACTTTACTGGCTCGATCTCGGAATGTGTATAATGACGTTACTATTCAAAATTACAACGATTTTACCTTTATGTGTCTTGCAGACATTTTCAAGCACAGTGCTCACAATAGCGGGTGGATTTAGTGTGCAACAAGCCTACAAATACTCCACGAAAAGGGATTGACTTTTGAAACGACAAAAGTATGGTCTAAAAGTTCGAAAAAAAATTTTTTTCATTTATTTAAGCTTAGTAAAATGAAATAAGTTCACAAAAATCACTTTTTCATAGCACATAGCTGAACCCATAAACTACTTTTTAAATTCATTTTAAAGCAATATTTTTTTTATAATACTATCGTATTAAAATCTAGTTACGCATATTTCTGGAGTTACACAATACAGATTTTTTTACAAATGAAGTTGAAATCTCAATTACAGTACATTTCTGTTTCAAAATGCAAAGGAAGATAGCTTTAAAACAGTTCTCTCATTGATTAAATTTATCCACACATTCAGACCGACTTCGTAACATAACTAAGTTCTCAATGATTATTTATATATTCACTTTATAAAATGTTTTTGAATTTTTCCTGCTCATTGTTTCGTACTAGAAAGTTTTCACTTTCATCATTCATTTTCATAGATAATAATCCTTCATATTATAATCTTTGCATACAGCTAGATATTGATTTAAAAATCTGCGCACCTGTCTTCTATACTATTCATTATTATACTGTCCTTTAGATAATAAACTTATCTTGATATTATCAGATGTTTTTTGTGTATATAGACACAGGCTAGAGCCTGACTGGGGAACCGTATCACCTTGATTTAAACAGACCATATAATACGCAAAACCAGCTAATGTCTATAATTCTTGAGAATCTCTTACTCAGTCAAAACTATCGAGCCAGCCTTATAGCCATCCCTGCACAGTAAAGTAAGAATCATCTCAAACAAGCTGAAAGAAAGTGGAAAATATCATGTTTCAGGAACAAGCAAGTTTCCGAAAAAAAAAATAAACTGAATGAAACTGTACTTGATCATTCATTCTAGACTCAAAAAGAATATTTATTATATATATTTAACAACAGAAACGTGAAACGATAGATAAACGAACGAACAGTTTTTGTTTTGTTTTTATTTTATTTTTTTTTTCGGGGGGGGGGGNNNNTAAATTTTTCTTTTTCAAATTGTTCCTCCAAAAAAAAAAAGTAGAATGACTTATAAATCTCTATGTCCACAATTTTCATTAATATTAATTAGCTAATCAACTGCCAAATTTTGTGGTGAATAGTAGTTTAGTTTTTAAGATATTGCTGTTTCTTGTTTAAATGACGTTTAAAAACAGACCTCAAAATCTATAAAAAATAAAGGCCTCTGATAAAGGATTTACATCTAAGATGAAGAATATTATCTTTAATCACTTGAAGCACTGATCATTCTTTTCAGATTACAATTGTTTATAAACATCGTACTAATCTTTTGAAACTAAACTTTTCTTACTCTTGCCTCAATCTTACTGCTCAATTGAAGAAAGCCAAGCAACTTTATGAGTTTTTGCACTCGCACCACAATAGTACAGAGTTCTGAAATTACCCGTGGCGTCACAATTCTCAAAGAGGTTCGCAACAAAGCTTAAACAGCCGGGGTTAAACATTGGCATAAATATTGGCCTATCCCTGATAAAAAAGGGAAAGAAAGATTCAGAGGATTAAGTGACTGAATTAACATAAAAACAGGTGGATAGAGAGAGGCAGGAGGTTAGGCGCTGGAGAATGCAAGGGGGAAGAGTAGTGTGGTGAGAAAAATGGGGAGGAAGAGAGGAAGAAGATAGAAAAGAGAGGGGGAGATTAGGAGAGAAAGAGAGGAAAATAGAGAGAGGGAGAGAGAAGTTTTGATGGGGTGGGGGTGAGGAATAGCGGGAAAGGGGAAAAGTAAAAAGGGATTGGCGGAATAAGAGCAGGAGGGAAAGAAAGGGAGAAATTAGTAAATAAAAACAGACAAACTCTGGTAGAGTCAAAGTTGATTCTCTAGGCCATAGATCGAATCAGGGAAAAAGATCAACCTTCTCGTATAATAAGGTTTATCTCTTGCATAATAAGTTGTCAATTACTTATATTTACTTATATCTCCCTTTCTACTCCTCCTCTGCCTTTTTCTATCATCGCCTTGTTACTTTTTTCCCTTTTCCCGCTATTCCTCACCCCCAATCACCACCACTCATCTAAACCTTTATGTCCCTCCCTACCCAACCTTTCCTATCTCCTATCCCCTCCCTCTCTCCCTCCCCCATTTTTCCTCTCCCCAATACTCTTCCCCCTCCTCCGTGCCCTCTCCACTCCCCCACCCTCTCTCTATCCACTAGCATTTAATTTTTTTTAAAGTTGTCATTCTATATCTTCTTGTTTCTTCCTTCTCTTTTTCAGGGATATGTCGGGATAGAATACAAGAACAGAACAGCTGGCAATGTGTAGTTCTTCGCAAGTATAAATAACGCCTTTCCGAACATTTTCTGGATTCCCTCACTTTTACTTCTCTTACTTCTCAATTCTCAATTCTGAGAAAATAAATGACTAATAATCGTGCAAAATTTATGATCAATAGTAATTTAGTACTTAAGATGTTGTTTATATATTTTTTAAAGATTTGAAAACTGGCCTCAAAATCCCTGAAAATAGGAGCCTCTGATGATGGTCCTAAATCTACACCCCAAAATAAAGAATACTATTATTTTGAATCACTTGAATAATTTATATTATTGAATAACAAACAAATCAGATTGCGATTGGTTATTGGTTATAAACACTGTCCTACAGTACTTTTTTAAATAGTGCAGAATTTAAACTTCCTTTACTGTAGTCTCAAGGTTACTGTTCATAATAAGAAAGCCAGGCAAGATGCTCGATGTATTTGTACTCCTATCACAGTAATACAGAACTCTGAAAATTACCAGTGGCGTCAAAGTTCTCAAAGAGGTCCGCAAGTCAGCTTGGAGAGCCGGGGTTAAACAAGGCATGGTTCCCTTACATATGTGACACATGAAATAAGGGGATGTTAATAAAAGCATAACGGGCTAAAAACCGTGTTCACGCTTTTTTCTTCCCCTCTTTTTTCCTTTTTTTCTTTTTGCGTAGAAACAACAGACTCTCACAACGACCAAGCACCGAAGATGAAGCAAGGGCTTAGAATGAAAAAATGAAGACAATGAAAGATAATATATATATCTCTCTCCACATGAATCTGGCAGAGTCAAAGTTGATTTCCTAGGCCAGAGATCGAAACAGGAAAAAGATCAACCGTCTCGTATAATCATTTGTCTAATTTTATTCTATAATTTTTCCCTTTCTACCCCTGCTCCCCTCATTCCCTCAATACTCTTTTTACTTGTACCCTTTTCCCGTTTTTCTTCACCCCCACCCCATCCAAATCTCTCTCCCTTCCTCCTCCTCCTCCCCCCCTCTCTCTCTGTCTCTCTGTCTCTCTCTCTCTCTCACTCACTCAAATCATTCCTTCCTCATTCAACTTTGCTCTCCTTATCTCACAGTTTATCTCTCTTTCTCTTTTACAATTTTTGTTTTGGTCAAGAAAGATAACAAAAGTATTCAGCCATAACACAATGATTTGACGAGAGAAAATATATATATAGAACCTAGGTTCCAATTCTAATTATCCTCATATTATCATCCGGATTTTATCTTAATTTAAATCGTAGGTGGGACGATTAACTCTTAGAAGTATTTTGTCAAGACACAATGTATAAAATCTTTTAACATCTGCCAAATTTTCTTGTCTTCTTGGTATAGGTTTCTATTCACTAATTAATAGTATTTCTTTGGTTTCTTTGGTTTAAAAGTTTCAACACTCGGCGGTCCAAGCTGCCTCGACACAGTTTATATAAACCGGTGCTTTGGATCTGTTTCCGCAGTTTCTTGCAAATTAAAACACAAAATTTTAAAATACTTAATTAGATGTAGCCGAATATATTTCGTAGATATATTTTAGCAGCCTACAGTGACAGGTGATATTACTATCAGAATCGATTTCTGTTTTGAAAATCATGACGAATTATGATAATAGTCATCATATAAGAACTGAAGAAACTTAAAAGCAAACGCTTCTCGACTTTGTCTTTATAAATTTTAAGTTGGTATTGTTTCTCTTACTTTACTAAGAATACTAAAAATCTTTACACGTTTGCTTCCATCATCCTAGAGATTTTAACCGAACGATTCTCTATTATTTTGACTCATGATTGGTTGAAAAAAGTGAAAAGTGTAATGTCAAAATTAACAAAAAGAAAATCTATCATTGAACAAAAGTACTGAAAATGCACTTTGAACTTAGTTGATAGGAAAATAAGCAACCAATAATCATTTAAAATTTTGTGGTGAATAATAATTTAGTTCGATATTATCGTTAATGTTTTAACAATAATTGAAAATGGGCCTCTAGATCTATCAAAAGAAGAGCCTCTGGTAAAGGTCTTAAATGCAAACCCCGAAATTATAAGTATGTCTTAAATCTCTTGAATGTATTGATGAAA
Organism: Plakobranchus ocellatus; assembly: GCA_019648995.1. Taxonomy (NCBI): domain Eukaryota; kingdom Metazoa; phylum Mollusca; class Gastropoda; family Plakobranchidae; genus Plakobranchus; species Plakobranchus ocellatus. Next base: position 5,265,649 of record BLXT01007309.1, on the reverse strand, counting down.
AGCAAACAAATCTGGTTGCAATTGTTTATCTCCTTGACCTGGAATAATCTTTTGAACCTAAATTTCTGTTACTCGAGCCCTATTTCTACTTTCAGTACAAGAAAGCCGGGCAACTTAATGATATTTTTGTACTTGCACAAAAGTACACAATCTGAAATTTACACATGGTGACTGTCACAGCTCTCAAAGAGGTCTGCAACTCGGCTTGAACAGCCGGGATTACACAACGCATAAATTTCTCCGCATATGTCTCAAGAAACTAGAGAGGGTAAATCCAAGCATTATAGACTAAAAGACCTGTTCACACTGCTATATTCCCCGTTTTTTCTTTTCTTTTTTGCCTAGAGATAAAAGGCTCCCACAATGTCCGAGCGCCGAGGATGTAACAAGAGCTGTGAGGAAAAAATAAAGATAATAAAAAAATCTCTCTCCCTATTTCTCCACAGAAATCTATCTGGCAGAATCAAAACTGATTGCTTAGAGCAGAGATATAATAAGGTTGATTTTCTCTTATATAGTAAATTGTCTATTTATATTTACTTATTTCTCCCTTTCTATCCCTCCTCCTTTTATTCCCCGAATCTCCTTTTTACTTTTTCTCTTTCCTCGCGTTTCTTCACCCCCATCTCATCCAAGCCTCTCTCTCTCTCCCTCCCTTCCTCAGGCTCTCTCTTCTGTCCTTTCCCTCTTTGCCGTCCCCTTTTTCCTCTTCCCAGCACTTTTTCCCTTCTACTTTGCGCTCTCTATCCCCCACTTCCCCCTCTCTCTATCCACTGTGTTTTTTATTTAGTTCGCTATAATTTTTCCTACTTTCATCCTTTTTTTTCAGGGATAGGTCGTAATAGAAAAAAATAATAGAAAAGCTATCAAATACAGCTCTTCCGAAGTTTTAATAATGTTTTTCCCAGCATCTCCGGAACTCTTACTTCTGTAAAACTTCGAAGTATAAAAATAACAAAGGCGGTGATTGCAAACCCTCAACTTGATCACACATTTATAGCTTAAAACGATTATTAATAAACGAAACATTCTTTAAATTATTATTTACTTTATGCTCTGAAACATTTTTGTTTAGCATGTAGAAACCCAGTTTCGACTAAGTTGCTAAGTAAACAAAGTACACTTTTACTCATGTTTCGCTCATTTAACCACCCTTTTCAATGTACAACACGCAATAGCCACATCGGAAACGGTATCATGCTTGGGAAATGTTCGTTTGTAAGTCTTCTCAACAAAATGAAATAATAAAACTCAAAGGAATGAAATTAATAAACACACAAAATAACGAGTCTGTCAGTACGTCATCGTTGGCACTCGACATTTTGCCCACTATCTATGAGATCAAATGCCTAAAACCGCTTAAAATAATGTTAGGGCTTTACTTTTCTTGATTTATTTTACAATCGCCTCTCTCTCTCTCTCTCTCTCTCTCTCTCTCTCTCTCTCTCCCCTCTCTCTCTCTCATGTATATATATATATATATATATATATATATATATATATATATATATATATATTCAAATGTCTTCAAAGGTCAAAATCACGAAAACACAGAGGAAAAACTTATCGTAAAAACGGCAATTGCAAACGTTGGACTCAATCGGCTACAGCTTCAAAACGATAGTTATTGGAAGCTAAGATATCATTGACCGCATATGACACTTGAATAAGGCCATCTAATTACTAACTACAGCTATCTGATGGAGTCCAGTTTTTGTGGATAATTAAATTAATTATGATGTCCTTCAAAGAAAGTTACTTTCCATTTTTATTATTACTTTTTGCGACTCTATATCCCTTTCTTTATCTTTTTCTCTTCGCCTCTCTCCGTCTCTCTATCTCTCTGTGTCTCACTCTTTCGCGCACTTTCTTTCCTTCCTCTTACTTTCTTCCGTTTTCATTTCCGCAGCATCTCTCTTTCTCTTCTTTTATTATAGTCAAGATAGAAAACAAAAAATATTGAACCATAACACCAATTGACCAGGGAAAAAAACCAGGAAGATTACTGTCACGAACACCAGAAATAATACCTCTGATGTAGGACGTTGAGTTCTTTAGATCTATATAGACCTAGCTGGAAAAATAACGGAACTCTGGAGATTGTGTGAAGAACTAAAAAAACTGAGTTTATTTAACTCAACAGCAGGAAATCAAATCAAACAATATTCACATAGGCCGTCGATAAGAAAACTAGATCTAGCTCTAAAAAAATCTGCGTAATCGCTATACAATGATCTTACTGCAATCTATATAATCTCTGTGATCTCTAAAAACTCTGAGTACTCTCTCTATGAACTTTCTGCCTACTCTGTGTCTTCTCTGTGTGATCTCTGTGTTATACTGGTATATCTCTGTGTCTCTCTTTCACCAATCTTCTCCCGGTATTTATACCTTTTTCAAAAGAAAACTCTACAAATTTCTGGAAATCTATCCCATAATGCGAGCGTAGAATGTTCGAAAATATAGATCTAGAACATTACATCATAATCCTAAAATAACATAAAAGCAGTCTTCAAAAAGACATTAGGAAAAACCCCTGGGCTAAAAATAGAACATGAGTCACGTTCGTTTACGTAATGAATTCTCCTTCGCTTTGCATAAATTAACTCCCCTAAACTGGTTCTTTCTAGAACTCTCGAGTTGACGTGCGTTCAATAATAAACCCTAAGTCTAGTTTTTGTTACAATTACAAGTCCATATTTATTATCTTTATAGTCATACCATCAAATTTCATCTTAATTTACAATGGCTTTCCTAAAAAAGAAATTAAAACCTGCAAAATCACAGATGAAATGGTGAATCACACGACTCACTGTCTTGTTTCTCCTATGACATTAAAATTAATAGTTAAATACTATAAGGATACATTTCTCTTACTCTAGCCCTAACTTCACTGCTTAATATAAGAGAGCCAGGGAAATTTAAGGTTTGAAACTCGCACCACAATAGGGAGGGAATATCCAAATTTTGGTAAAATCACAATTCTCAAAGAGGTCTGCAATTCAGCTTTAACTGGCAGAGTTATGAACATTGGCACGACATAAGTGGCACAAGAAATAAGGGGACGTAAATCAAAGCATAATAGACTAAAAGATAAGTTCATGCTGGTTTACTCCCCTTTTTTTCTTTCTTTTTATCAAGAGACGAGAGACACCTACAACTCCCGAGCGCCGAAGATCTAGCAAGAGCTTTGAAAGTAAAATAAAAAGCTAATAAAAAATCTCTCTGCACAGAAATTTGGCACAATCAAGTGGATTCTTTAGGCCAGAGATTGAAACAAGGAAAAGACCAATCTTTATGTATAATTTATCGGTTATATTTAGCTATTTGTCCCTTTCTATCCTTTTATTTTTGTTCACTTTCCTCGCTATTCCTCACCCCCATCCAAACCTTTGTCTCCCTCTCTGTTATATCCCGTTTCCCTCACCCTTTTCCCTCTTCCCACTACTCGTCTTCTTCCTCCTTCTATCTCCCACTTTCTACCCTCTTGCTATCCACTTTCTTTTGTTAAGCTAGTTATCTCTTCTTCTTCTTTTTTTTTTTAAAGACATAGGCAATGATCGAATAAGATAATAGAAAAACTCGAAATATGCAGCTCTTCCTATGTTTTAATAACGCCTTCCCGAACATTTTCTGGATTCCCTCGCTCTTACTTCTCTAACTTCTTATTTCTGTAATTAGAAGAAAAAAATAACAAAAAGTCGATGATTGCAAATTTTCAACTTGATCACGCATTTGCAGCTTCCAAAAGATCATTATAAGCTAAACACTTTTTAAGTTATCTTTTCTTTAATATTCTGAAATACTTTTGTCAACCTGTATAATAAGCCAAAATTATCCTGCGCATAAATTGCAGAGTAATGTTTCGCTTACTTAATCTACCTTTTCAACGTACAATATACATGTATAATATATATATATATATATATATATATATATATATATATATATATATATATACATATATATAATATGTATATGAGCCAGTTTCTAAAGGTGGCCATTGCACAAAAGGGCCAATTAAAGCATTAAAAAATATAAATTGAATGAGATTTTTTCATTATCATTTTAAAGGGCCAGTATTGCGAAAATAAAAATAAAAAAAAAAAAAAAAAATAAGGCAAATTCGGCGATTGCAAACCTTGGACTCAATCTCTATCAGCTAAAATATCATGTCAACGAATGTTTATCATCCATGAATCTTTAATACAACCATCTAAAATCTAAGAGTACTTTCTTGACGAGGGCTTCGTCACGTCATGGTTCAATTTTTGTGGGTGAGTTAAAGGTTTTGGTTTGCTTCCCAATTTATTTTTTTTTGCGACATGTCCTTTCTCTCTCTCTCTCTCTCTCTCTCTCTCTCTCTCTCTCTCTCTCTTTCTTTCTGTCTGTAGCTCTCTTTGTCTCACGCTTTCCATCTATTTCATAATTTCTTGTTCTTCCTCTCTTTCGTTCCTTCAACTCACACCTGAACTCTTTCTTTTTGACATTTAATGTAACTTATTTTGTATGTAATCCAGAAATGAATATCGATCAATATGTTCTGATATGTTTTTTTTTCTCTTTTTTTGTGTTTGTTGTCGTAGCTTTAACCCTAGTTACTGATCCTTGTAATAGAGCCAGATAAAGGCGATGTGATTGGCAAAGAATCCAAAGAATCTTATGTAGATCTCAATGTATCATGCTCTAAACATAACAATAGCCATGCTGTTGTTGAGGTTTAGTGTGTACAATAAGTCGGTTTCAAGCTTTCAGATGCTTCGTTGGGCCAAGGTGTAGATAGCGGGGCTCGAACTCGCGACAGAATGGTCCTTGCAGAGCTAATATCAAGGCGGGTTCGTCTTTTAGTGTGCCACTAATGTATCCTGTTGTTGCTGAAGATCTGGAACTTGTCATCGACTCCACCAAAAAGACTAGGCAAGAAGGAATTTCTTTCAAATATTAAATATCTCAAAATATAAGAGTAGATTTATGAATACTTCACCTATGTGTAAATAATGGTTTATCTTTACTACAGATTTCTTTGATGTATTAACTTTTGAAATATTGTTGAAAACTATGTTTAAAAAAAGAACAAACTATTTAGGTATGCAGCACTGACGCGACTAATATGATTCTTTTATAATTTTACCAACATGTGCATGTTCAGATGCATTTATTGTTCCCGATTACAGTAATATTCAATATAACTTTCCAACAGTTTCATAATCAAATTTGTTTTTTTACAATTTCCTTGAGTTAAGCGTAATGTACGATACGTTTGGGCATTGGCTACAGAATAATTGATTGTTTTTTAAGGGTTAATTCATTTTGATTGAGAATATATGTGCATAATTCTGCAGAGGAGAGCGTTCTTTTGTTTGAATGATGGCCTTTAAATTTTAAACTTGTAAGAAATATATAAGATTACATGTCACACACGCATGACAATGAAATAAAAAAAATGTGGTTGTGATTGTTTTATTGCAAAAAAGACATGTTGTCAGAGCGATTTCCTAATGTATTGACAAATTGATTCTTTACAAGTAAATCAAATTTGAAACGAAATACAATATATGTGCAATACTTACTATGAAACCACAACAAAAAGACATGAACAATTTACACATATGAAGTCAGAAACAGGCCATTAAAACATTTGTAGTAATGAACACGGAACTCATAAACATAATGTTGTCCAACTTTTATGCAAATCAAATAAAATTATTAAAAAAACGCAACTAAACCTGTCAACGCAATAAAACAAAATAAAATTTCAATTGAAGTAAATCGGAACATTATTTGTGTTAAAAAGTAGAAGTTTTATGCAAGTTTTGGACATTTTTCTCAATAATTCTGTTAAAATGTACGCTGACTGCCAGAATACTAACTTGAAAATTTGTTTTTGAAAACACATTAAAAATATTAGCTTCAATGTATGACATTAGTTTAAAATATAAGCAATGAAATAATAGAATGCAGCACTGCAATATCGTAATTGATCCTGCCAGACGAATAAGCTAACATTTTAAATGTCAAATGCATTACCAAAAAAAAAAAAGAAAAAAAAGAAAATACATCATGCTTATTTAAATTTGTGATATTAGTGATATCTCCTTACTAGACTTAGGGCTTGCTTTTGAATGCACGTCAACTCGAGTGAATGACCCAGTTAAGAGAAGTTTATTTACGCAAAACGAACGAAAACTCATTACCTAAACGAACGTGACTCATGTTCTAAGTTTAGCCCAAGAATTTTCCTTTTAACTTCTCGAAGAATGCTTTGTTTTGATTTTTGGATTATGATTGAGCGTTCTAGATCTATATTTTCGAACATTCTACGCTTGCATTATGGGATAGGTTTCCACAAACTTGTAGAGTTTCGTTTGGAAAAAAGTATCGTTACTGGGAGAAGATTGGTGTAAATATTACACAGAGTACGCAGAGAGTTCACAGAGATCACAGAGATTGCAGCGAGATCACTGTATAGCGATTACGCAGATTCATAGAGCTAGATCTAGTTTTTTTTTACTGACGGCCTATGTGAATATTGTTTGATTTGATTTCCTGCTGTTGAGTTAAATAAACTCAGTTTTTTTACGTTTTTCACACAGTCTCCAGCGTTCCATTATTTTCAGCTAGATCCATATAGATCTAAAGAACTCAACGTCTAACTTCAGAGGTATTATCTACCTTTTATTTCTGGTGTTTATGACAAAAAGAAAAAGCCCCCAAGTCTGGTTTGACAGCCAGAGCATCTGATGAAGACATTAACTTTTTAGTCTCTTGACTAAAAACCCTGCTCACAGTATATAGTCACTATAGTAGGAATGTCCCATCATACCAATCCATATAGATCTAAAGAACTCAACGTCTCACATCAGAGGTATTATCTACCTTTTATCTCTGGTATTTGTGACATATTGACGACCCCGACGAGATAGCTGATCGGAAAGTGAGATCGTGTGTTAGATCTAGAAATATCGGCGATGGCTACGATGAAGGAAATTGTCAAGCAAGTGGGCCTGTTGGGATATCGAAATGAGAAGAGAGAGGAACATTTGAAACAGGAGTTTAAGCTTCTCGCAGAACGTCGGGAAAGGAAGAAGAAGGAAGAAGCTGAACGTCAGGCAAGAGAAGAGAAGGAAGAAGCTGATCGCAAGGAAAGGTTGGAGTTGGAGAAGACGAAACTAGATACGGAGATGAAGCTGTAACAGGCAAAAATTTAGGCTGGGATAGTCAAGAACGAACCCGACGGCAGCGGCGCGAGGTCAAACACCCGAAACTGCCTAACTTTCAAGATGGGAGGGATGACCTCGACATTTGAGAGATTTGCGGAAAATAACGGCTATTCCAGGGAGAAATGGTCATCATCGCTTTGTGCGCTGCTAGCCGGACGTGCCTTGGATTGCTATAGGCGGCTTTCGGCTCAGCAGGCAAAGGATAATGACAAGGTAAAAAAGGCTCTAATGAAGAGGTATGATCTGACGGAGGATGGCTATCGTCGCAAGTTTCGCACATGCAAACCAGCAGAAAGTGAGAGCCCTAATATGTTTATAGTAACGTCACGTAATTGGACGGATGGATTGAGCTTTTTAAGACGGATAAGTCGTATGAAAAATTAAAGGACTTGATAGTGCGAGAACAGTTCATGGGTGCATGTCCAGAAGATCTAGCTACGAGATTGCGTGAGAAAGATCTATCTACACTTGAAAGAGTTGCAAAGGAGGCAGATTTGTTGTTAAAGGCCAGAAATAGGTATTTATGTGCTCAACCTCGCAAAGTGTTTCAGGGTAATGCTCGGCCTCGAATGGACTCTGTGCGGCCGCTTGAACCAGAGAAGAAGTTTAACGATGGACAACGTGCATGGGAGGCGAAGACGAGGGTGGCTGACCAGAGGCCGTGTTTCAAGCGCAAGAAGACCGGACATATCGCTCGGTACTGCACAGCTGTGGATAGTACCACGAAGAAGGCTGATGTGGGAGTGGTAGTAAAGACGATACAGCTAAAGTGAGGAAACCTGCGGAGGGCCCCACGATGGAGGGGACGGACGATCTTCAGATTGAGGTGGAAGATGGTATGAAGAAGCTGACCAGTGGGAAATCTGTACCTGTGATGACGAACTGTGCTGCTCTGAGAGATCCGGAGAAGACTAAGAGTCTTGGTTTGCCTGTCTTATAGGGAGAGATAGGCGGTCGTGAAGTCGACGTGATGCGCGATACTGGCTGCGAGGGTGTCGTGCTGACGAAACAACTGGTTGACGCGAATCAACTGACTGGTGAGTGCTGTCTACTGCTGATGATAGACAACACTGCGCTGTTGGCTGAGAAGGCAGTCATCAGCTTGAAGACGCCTTTCCTTAGTGGAGAAGTAAAGGCGTTGTGCATCCTGGACGCCATCTATGATGTCATCGTTGAGAACGTGGAAGGAGCTATAAGCCCGGAGGACCCCGACATGTCTGTGATGGTGGGTGCGGCGACGACCAGGGCGCAAGCGAAGCGCGAAGCGGTGACAAAGCCGTTGCGCGTGTCTAATATAGAGAAGCACGTAGGAGTTGATCGCGAGCAATTGATCAAACTCCAGCAAGAAGATCCAAGAATACTGGCACTGGTGGATGCTGGAAGAACTTTGCGGAGAGGAGGGAAAGTCGTTTCTTTTGAGAAGGCGAGGGGCATCGTGTACCGGCGGTACGAGGATCTTGGACGTAATGTGGATGTGAAGCAGGTGGTGCTACCCAAGCCGCTGCGGGAATATGTGATGTCGGTAGCCCACGATTCTATTATTGGAGTGCATCTTGGGATCAGGAGACGAAAGACAAGATCTTGAGCAACTTCTACTGGCCTGGAATAGATGGCGACTTGACGAGGTACTGCCGGTTGTGTGACGTGTGTCAACGGTCTGTAAAGAAAGGTACTGTGCCTAGAGTGCCCTTAGAGAAGGTTCCCCTGATTGATACTCCATTTAAGAGAGTGGCGATAGACTTAGTAGGTCCTATAAACCCACCAAGTGAAGCAGGACACAGGTTCATCCTGGCGCTCGTGGACTATGCCACGAGGTTTGCCGAGGCGGTGCCGTTACACAAGATCGACACAGAATCTGTGGCAGAGGCGCTGGTAGACATCTACAGCCAACTGGGTGTCCCAGAGGAGGTGTTGAGTGACCAGGGAACGCAGTTCATATCAGACTGCATGAAGGAGGTCTGCCGTCTCCTTGGCATCAAACAGAAAACCACAACCCCGTACCACCCGATGTGCGACGGACTATATGAGAGGTTCAACGCGACCCTGAAGACCTGCCTCCGTCACCTGTGCAGTGAGCAACCTCGACAGTGGCACCGGTACATCAACCCTCTTCTGTTTGCCTACAGAGGGGTGCCACAGGAGTTTACTGACTTTGCCCCATTCGAGTTGCTGTATGGGAGGACTGTGCGAGGGCCCATGCATATCCTGCATGGGCTTTGAACGAAAGAGATCGAAGAACTAGATGTGAAAATCAAGTTATAAATACGTCTTGAATCTTGTCGAATGCTTCGACGACACCCTCAAGATAGCTCGTGAGGAACTGGAGAAGGCCCAAGGACGGCAGAAGCACTACTACGACCGGACGGTCAAGCGCAGAAAGTTCTCTGTGGGAGAGAAGGTGTTATGCTGCTGCCGAGGGACTTGAACAAACTCCTGGTGCAGTGGAAGGGGCCGTTTGAAATTGTAGCGACCGTGGGGATCAACGATTACCGGATCAACATGGGAGGGAAGGAGAAAACCTTTCATGCCAACTTGTTGAAGGGGTACATCGTCCGTGACCAGAACGCCAGCGAAGCAACTATGGATGAAGGGCCGCCAACGAGTAGCTCCGCATACCGGCTGCAAGTATAACAGTCATTGAATACCTGGAAGATGAACACTTCAATGACAGTGACTGTGAAGCTCTACCTGAGTTAGGTGGGTGGGGCAGCGAGGAGACTGACAATGGCCTCAAGTATGGTGATAAACTGACCCTGGATCAACGTAAACAGCTGAAGGTGGCAGCTTTAACGTACTCCTCCTTCTTCAGCGATCGCCCTGGTACAGCGTCGACAAAGGAACATTGCATCGAGCTGACGTCATCAACTCCTGCGCGTCAACGCCCGTATCCAGTGCCTTACGCGATGAGGCAAACTCTACGCTACGAACTCAGAGAGATGGAAGACCTGGGGGTCATCAAGAAGAGTTCTCCCCCTTACGCTTCTCCTGTGGTAGTCGTCAAGAAGAAGAATGGTACGAATCGTGTGTGCATCGACTACAGACGGCTGAATAAACTCACCATTTCGACCCTAAACCCGGGACACCACCGACAGACATTTTTCCAGGGTATGGAGAAGGACCAGTACTTCTCAAAGATCGACCTGAGTATAGACTACTAACATATCCCTGTACGGAAGGAGGACATTTCGAAGACGGCGTTTGTGACGATGGACTGTCACTACGAGTTTCTGAGGATGCCATTCGGGATGATGAATTCCAGGGCCACGCTGACTCGTGCTGTGAAGAAGCTTCTGTGTGGAATGAACAACGTGGTGGATTATATTGATGATCTGTTGATTCATACGGAGACCTGGGAAGCCCACGTGAAGACACTTAATGAACTATTCAAGCGCCATCAGGAGGCCAACTTTACTGTAAGGCCAGTTAAACTGGGTCCAGGTGCAATTGGTCTCCAGGACGAAAATGTTGAGAAGGTTAGGAATGCCCCTAGACCCAAGACAAAGAGAGAGGTTAGGGCGTTTTTAGGACTGGTTGGCTAGTACAAAGAGTTTGTACCGAATTTTGCCGCGGTCTCTGCGCCTCTTTCGGACTTGGTGCGCAAGGGCCAGCCTAACACCGTGAACTGGGGCGACAGCCAGGAGAGAGCTTGCAACTCGTTGAAAGTTGCAGTGACGTCCAAGCCGGTCCTACAGTTGCCCGATGTCAACAAAAAGTTTGTCCTCAGAACGGATGCATCTGATCGCGGATTAGGCGCTGCTCTAATGCAGGAGAATGAGGGTACGCTATTCCCGGTAGCTTACGCTAGCAAAAAATTGACCGATAGGGAGAGAAAGTATCCAGTGACTGAGAGAGAAGCTCTTGCTATTGTGTGGGGAGTGAAAAAGTTTTCACTTTAAAAAACTTTATCTTTACGGAACTGTGTTTACTCTGCAGACAGATCATGGTGCTTTACAGTTTTTGAATGCTGCGAAGTTTGATAGTCCTAGAATAATGAAATGGGCTTTAGCTTTGCAAGTATACAACTTTGATGCCCTATACATTATGGGTAGCGAAAATGTTGGTGCTGATTACCTTAGTAGATTTGAGTAATGTATTGTGATAGACGTTGCCATGTACTTGTTCATTGTTATAGTAATTAGTGATGGATAGCTAACTCTTCTTTTAATTTTTTCTTTGCTTAGCCAGATGTTAAGCTTGAGACTTTGAAGTTTAGTGTGCGCTATTTTAAAGGAAGTGTTACATGCCATGTTGTGAATATAATGCTAACTACAGAAAGTATTCTGTTCTTGCAACGTGTTAGCATCATTTTGTTACTTTGCTTGGAATTCGTTACTTGGTAAAAATTCTTAAGAGGGGGCGTGTGTAACAAAAACTAGACTTAGGGCTTGCTTTTGAATGCACGTCAACTCGAGAATTCTAGAATGACCCAGTTAAGGGAAGTTAATTTAAGCAAAGCGAGCGAGAATTCATTACGTAAACGAACGTGACTCATGTTCTGTTTTTAGCCCAAGGATTTCCCTTTTAACTTCTCAAAGAATGCTTTGTTTTGATTTTTGGATTTTGATAGTGTTCTAGATCTATATTTTCGAACATTCTACGCTTGCATTATGGGAAAGGTTTCCAGAAACTTGTAGAGTTTCGTTTGGAAAAAGTATAATTACCGGGAGAAGATTGGTGAAAGTGTCATACAGACTACGCAGAGAGTTCACAGAGATCACAGAGATTGCAGCGAGATCATTGTATAGCGATTACGCAGATTCATAGAGCTAGATCTAGTTTTTTTACTGACGGCCTATGTGAATATTGTTTGATTTGATTTCCTGCTGTTGAGTTAAATAAACACAGTTTTTTCACGTTTTTCATCACAATCTCCAGCTTTCCATTATATTCAGCTAGATCCATATAGATCTAAAGAACTCAACGTCTCACTTCAGAGGTATTATCTACCTTTTATTTCTGTTGTTTATAAAAAAAGTAAATCCCCCAAGTCTGGTTTGACAGCCAGAGCATCTGATGACTCCTGACTAAAAACCCTGCTCACAGTAGACAGTCACTATAGTAGGAATGTTCCATCATACCAAACCAAACATTTTCTATTTCCTGGAACAAGACTTACTGATTTGTTTGATGCCTATCAAAAAGATGCTCGAGAGCAAAAGAAATGAATGCTTGGGTTATCCATGTTCTTAAACATTTTTTTTCAAAAATGATTTTTCTATTTTTGTACCAAAAAAAGGATGAGTGTAACCAGTGCATAAATTCAAATTTGGCGGCACAAGTGAAGAGGAGCAAAGTAAACATGTCTCTAACAAAGATCAAGTCAGGGAATCTAAGTCATTTGACAAAAATGATGGGAATCCTGCGCATTCTGTATGTACAGCTTACCTGCAAAATGGTTTGCTTTGTCCTAAGACGAATGCAAACGCCATGCATAATAAAACAAAATAGCACAACCTAAATTGTAAGAAATATCAAGAATGAAAATGGGTTCTGTGATGTCTGGGATGAAACAGAAGGGGATTTAAGTAGTG
>BLXT01007309.1:4977676-4990260 GCA_019648995.1 Plakobranchus ocellatus | reverse complement strand
TTTTTTTTTTTTTTTTTGTCGTTTTTTTTTACTGGGGAGTTCATACGTTTTGTTATGTATCATAGGCTTCTATTAATTATCATTATTTTGTGAGCATTTGCATAATTTCCAATCTTACCTGTTTACTGAGGATAATACCAGCCTATGGCCCTAATTCCAGCCAACAGGTTTTCCTAGCTTCAGAACGCCAAATTTTTCGCCTGTGTTGCGGTGGATTATGTTATCCTCTCCTTTGTACCATGAGATGATCTAAATAGGACGTGGTTTGTTTAAAATCTACTTTCCTTGGATTTGGGTTTGAATCCGCTGTAAGTTATGGATAGTCCGAAACAGATAAACCACAAAAGGGTGGAATTACACTGAATTGATTTGTTTTGTACTTTGTTGTTTTTCTGTGGTAGGCAGCGCATTACAATCTTAAAGGTCAAGCCAGTTTCGGCCTTTAAACCATATTTTGTATTTGATACTGTAGCTGATGTGAAGTTTTCAGCGCGTTAGATTGAAAGCTCTATCCACTGGGCTAAGTCATTGACCCCACCCCCCTCCCCCTGGTGCTGTTGGCTTTCCGAGCTACTGAGTCACGTGCCACTTCCAGAAGTGTCCAGTGGTCAAAGTTAATGGCCCACGCCCGAATATTGTAAAGGAATCCCAGTCTAAAACTCTGAGAGGAACTTAGGGGACGTGAAAAACAATCCAGATCAATCCAGTGACGGGAGTAGGCTTAGATACATTGTTACTATTTGGTGCAGCGCGCCCGGCGCCACTGAAGTCGGTACCTCTGTAATGGTTTAGTATATTATTAAATTACGTTCTGTACGAAGCTGTTTGCCACAGTCATTGGGACCAGAAGCCGCTTGGACGCCTGGGGAGAAAGGTCGATAGCCACTGACCAACAACGCTATCCCCCACCTCTAATAAAGTGTTTGTTCCTCTGCGCTCCAGCTTCAAGAGGATGTTTGCTTTAACCAAAGCAAAACGACAGCCTGACTCCAGTGTAGCTCTCCTTCTGCTTAATTTTTTTTCTAATGAAGCGTCTCATAAGCAAGTCTCTTCACCTTTTTTTCCCCCCTTTTTTCTTTTTTTTTTTCTGTTCATTCTCTGAAGGCTTACCTTCAAATGAAATGACCGAGTGTCTGAGTTTTAGCTTCTAAATTGTCTTCGATCACCACCAACTGCGTCCAAGAGAAACCACCTTCATTTAATGTAAATATGCCACTTCCTCGCAGAATGAAGTAGCGCCAAGCTTAATATATATTTATTGGAACTACCGTAACGGACAGATAGTAGGTCACTTGAAATCCGACATTCGCAGGCACCGTCTAAATGTGCCTGGACATTCGGCCAGTGGCTCCCATTGATTTTTTTAATTTTTTGTTGCCGATTCCCGTAAGCACTTGATGAGGTCAAATGCATTTTGTTTCTGTTTTACAATCCAACATGTTCATCACGTTCTATATCAACGTCCTTAAAGCATATTGCCTAACCTTTTTTTTCTCCTTTTTTTTAGCTGCATTAAACTCAATCAGTCCTTTGAAATTGTACGCTGAAAATTGTTCATATCAATCGTCTTTTGCCACATTGTGTTGGCCTTTACTATACAATTATTATTTTGTGATTTCTCAATAGCCATGTTACATGCTGCATTGGTAATCTACATTTAGTATCGTGCCTTGAAATGTCGCATACAGGTAAACCCTTATAACCTTGAACCATGGTGTCATTATATACTTCTAAGGCATCGTGATAATGTTAATAAAATGATGAGGGATTCTCGTACGGTCCTTTTACTTGTTCGGGTTGTCATTTCGGCAAAAAAGTTTCTTCGGCGTGCTTAAGACAGTCCTTTATTGTATGCTTTGGCACTGTCGCTTTTAAAACGTTCGTATGTAACTGTGCGATACATGATAATCATTTTGATTTTTTTACCTTTATTATTCCGTGAACGGGCTGTTGTCTTAGTAAATTTATTATATATCCGTATAATTATTACAGGGATCTTTATTTTTCTTTGCCATTCGCTCTCCTAACGCGAGTATAATTCTCTGTGTTAGATTGAAGGCCAACACTCTAGGATTGAGAGCTTACGTCTTTTTCCTTTTCTTCCTGCTACAGCTCTCATATTAATTTGTCTTGCTATTGCCAGTGCTTGCTTGCTTGCTTGCTTGCCTCTGCTGCTTGTTCAGGATTGTGGGGGGCTGACTTCGTGCGGTCTGACTTTTCAAATCATGAAATATGACCGATGGGGTTTGATTTTAAACCGAATACCAATTGTCTATCTTTATCTTGAGTCTGACGACTGTGAGAAGGCTTTCAACCTGTTTGTGCCGTCATAGCCTGAATGGTGTCACTTTCTGTTGTCAAATTCCTTTGCGTCACATATGACAAGTCAAAGACAGATTATATTGAACTTTGAGCCATCGCTATTAATTTAAAACTTTTAATACGATGTCCTGAATAAGAGTGCAATTCTGATATGCGTGCTTTCTTTCCGAGCGAAATTGCCCCTTTTTTTCGCTCTCTCTTAGATTGGAATTTTTTTTGTGTTCTCTGAGTTCAGTAGAGTTACTAAGTTAGTTCAGTAATGCATGGTTTGTTCAATCGTCGCAAGAATTAATAAAGTTGGTACGGTAGTTTACGGTTTCTCCGGAGGTTAAGTTTGTTCGGTATTGGTTAGAGTGTAAGTTGTTTTAAACGTCACATACCTTATAAGTTGGTTCGGTAGTTTACGGTCTTTTCGAGGGTCATAACGTTGATTAGTTAGTTCGGTAATTTACGGTTTCTTCACAAGTTATAGAGTTAATAAGTTAGTTCGGTAGTTTACGGTTTGTTGAAACGTCACATAGTTAATAAGTTGGTTCGGTTGTTCACCTTTTCTTCGAAGGTTATAGATTTAATAAGTTAGTTCGATTTGATTACGCTTTCTTTGAATTTCACAGGGTTAATCAATGTTTCGGCAGTTAACAGCGTCTTCGATTATAGTTGAGTTTAAAAGTAAGTTTGATAGTTTGTTTACATGTTTGTGTTTTGAAGATTTAAATTTTAGTGTAAGTAAATGGGACCCTAAACGAAACCAATCGTACATTTGTCCAATTGCCTTCGATTCAGCCCCAAGTTATGCTGCTGTTAACGAGCAACATGTTGTACGCGTCTCTTTTTTCTTTGTAACCACGTATATATTATATTCACCCTTTCCCAAGCCTGACTTGTCAGAGTTGCTGTAGGTATACTTCGTTGCGTAGAACTTAAAGAGACTGTAAACATGCTGCGATAATTGTCGCGGTTATTGGCGCAGTATGGCTTGAGCTTTACTGTAGCACAGACGAGCCCGAATATTCTGCATGGACGGCTGAGGTTTCATTTTTAAGGAATGTTGGATTTGAAGAGACAAAATATTTTGAAATGTTAATTTGAGATTTTAAGTTGACGGTTTTTTTGTTGTTTTTTTTTTATTGTATGTGCGTTTTTTCGCGTTTATCGGTCACTTGGAACGAGCAGTGAAAAGTAAGGTATTCTAAAAGAAAAAAAAATAGAACAAGATACATATCTCGTAGTTGTAGTGCATGCTTGTTAAAAAAACATGCTTTATAATTTTCTATTCATTTTGAAAATTGATAGATAGATAGATAAGCAATCTCATAGCTCTGGACTTGTTCATGTGGAAGAAAAACTCTCATGTGACTGTTTAGCGTGTCTTAAGTTTGCAATGATCTTACACTTTGAAGTTTTATTTCCATCTATTCATATCGAGAGTGTAAAATTTCTGAGACGATGCGCACAGTGAATTTCTCACACCATTAATTTTACTTTTTTTTTGCGTTTTAAGTTTGATATTAAGACTGTAAAGTGAGTTTACTGAGGGAGGGAGAAGTGTGCCTTAGATAGATCTCCCATGCAGAGTAATAATTATTGAGCTAGCTTGGAAAAATCAGAGTTCAAGAAAGCTAGGGCTAAAGTGGGTGATTGGGTTTCAAGAAGGAAGGGAGAGAACTCGACGCACAGAGCGTGGCAATCAGAGTTGCGGTTCGTAGCCTCGATAAAGTCGCTACTACAAAACTTGCTAAAAATAAGCAGTCACAACAAATTACTAGATTGACAAAGTCGTGGCGTTGTAGGTACCGCAGTAGACGTTACATTACTGGGTAGTGGAGATATACACGTTTTTTTACAGTCCGTTGCTCGCTTTGCTTATCATTTCTTTCAGTCGGGCGGAGACGAAATGTTTGTGTTAAAAAGGGATTAGTTTATATGTGCACTGATAGAATAATTAATTAAAATGTGACAGCTACTTTTGATGCCCGTTCAGTGTGTTTGATTGATAGATTTCAAGCAATGATATTGCTTAATTAAGCTCATTTTTGTCATTAGAATATGTGTAGAACAACTGTTGGTGCTACTTGTGTGTTGTATTGGAAATTTCTCTACATTTCTTCATTTATTATGAATATATTTCTTATTTTTATCAGGGGACGCGTAAAACTTTTTTACAAACCAAGGAGATATTATTCATATTTGGATTGATATTTTGTTCATGCTATATCGAAACGATGAATGTTGTGCTCCGTAGGTTTTGGAAACGTTTACACCAATCAGACTTTTTTTTCGCTGTTATTTATTTATTTATTGAATAACTTATTTTTTATTCATTTGTCTCTTGACAAATAGTTTTCTTTACTGTAAATTTTTTTTTTTTTTGTAAAAGAAAAAAAAAACGAATAGTATGCTAATTTTTGCGTTTTAGAGAGGGTTTCTAGCTTATGTAAAAAAAACGTTTCTTTCAAAAAAAGTTGAAGTGTGCATGAATACCATAGACTTGTAGAAATTCTATAGGGTTTGTAGCCAGGGTTTGATTTGTACAGCCCGAGGCTCTGCATGAAGAAAAGCTTATCTTGAAGCTTGGAGAGAGATTCTTGGCAATAGAACTTCTATTTTGTTGTATTCTTCGTCATCATCATCTCCACTCTTCCCACCACCACTATCATCATCATAATTATTCATCAACATCTTCATCATTATCATCATCATCATCAACCTTATCTAATCCCGATAGTTCGATGTTAGTTCGTCTTTTTACAAATGTAAATTTTGAAAATTATATACAACCGAGAAAAGCTTGTTAGATTCGTTTCAAGAGTTGTTGTTTTTTATTTTTTAATTAATCCTTGAACCTTTATGCGATGAAACAGTCGATCATTTGCTATTGTTCCTGCCCAATCGGTAATTCTTGTTCCAAGCTATGCTTTTTACGTCCTCTTCTTATAGCCTGGTTGGTCTTCCTTTCCCATTTTCCAAGATTAATCATACAAGCTTGACTCTGTAACTGTGTATCTCGCTCGCTTACAAGACGCGCTTCATCAAGATTGAGTAAGCGTTGGTGGCACAGTGGATAGCGAATCCGCCCTGATATCTTCAAGGACCCTTCAGTCGCAGGTTCAAGCCCCGACATCAGCTCTGTGGCCTGACTGGGGGCCTGAGTACTTGATATCACCTTGTTTTTGAGTGGCAATATACAGAAAAAAAAAAAAAGAAAACCAAAACCATCAAGAACGAGGGGTGAAGAGAAAAGGTAAGGACAATTCATTATCTTATCAAAGAGGTTCGAATACAGTTGATGCCATTGTTGTTGAACTTGCCTTTGGAATATTCGCATCGATTTCAAACCAAAAAGGACAAACCTCTTTAGAGTCTCAGAGTTCCTCGCGACCGTGTAAAAAGCATGAACTGTGTCCAAAACTCTTAATCTTGAATCAAAGATTAGTATTTCACGAGAGACAGTAGAGCGTGTTAGTCTTTTCAATATTCTATCGATCTCGCCACAGGATTGGCAAGAGGAGAAACTGGAGTATAGGTTTCAAGAATGGAGAAGGATTTTGTAGTCTTTTGTTGGCAGTTTTGTATTCAGTAGGTCTGATACATTCGGTGGTATTCAGTGGAAGGAATTCTCTTTTGTCTACACTTTCTGAAGCTGTGAAATCGATGCGGGTCATGCCCTGAAATTAAAAAAAAAAAACCAGAGGTCTTTTTACCGTGTAATTATTATTATTATTATTATTATTATTATTATTATTATTATTATTATTATTATTATTGAACTCGTCATTAGTGTTGTGCTTGAAAGAGCCGTGACATTATTGAGCATATTATTACGGAAGATGTGTATATGATTGCCGTCATTATTAGCTCATGTTGGCTCAGTATGATTTGAATAATATTATCGTTGTGTAGGTTTTATGTTTGTACAATAAGTTGATGAAGAGCAGTTCTTGTACATAGTTTGCCTTCGTCGGTTCAATATTGGAATACTCATGTTCATTCTGTGTTCATAAATTATTTTTCCGTTGACTGGGATGAAAAAGATCAACGGCGACGAGGATAATTATGTGGTTTATACTAATGTGATGGTTTAACTCTTTTCACTACATTTTAGTGAAGTATGATTTAAGCGGGATAAATTGTGCCGCTTATCCGTGTTAAAGGCCAATAATAATTACACACGCGCTAAATTTATTTTTTTATTTCTTAAGTATGACTTTAGCGGGATAGGTTTGCTGTGTGCTGCAATTAAAAACCAATAAGAATTTTTACACACGTGATTTTCCAATCACTGAGACAGAAAAGTATGACTATAGCGTGACAAATACCAATTTAAAGGATACAAACGTGATTTTCTCGGCATTAAGACTTAGGCAATATAAGTTGGCTTTGTACTGGTGTTAAAAAGACAATTAGCTTATATCAAAGTGTTTCTCTTGTACGTAAGGTAGATTTATAACGCCGACAATGCGAAATGCGGCAAATGTGTTCAACGATGAGGGCAGACTGTCACTCAACTAGAGCAGATATTGACGCCATTGCTTTGAGCGCCTTGTCGGTCATCTACGCGTGCCAGCATGGAGTACCAAAGTATCCAGCACTTGCCCCCGCCCCATCCGCATCATCATCATCAGCACCAGCCACATCTCCACTACTACTACCAGCGGTTTTCGCAGCATCAGCAGCAACAGCCATATCCCCAGGCTGTAGCGGCCGCCGGGCCTCGGCTGTCCCGTGCAGTAGCCACCGCCCTACAGGACTCCCAGATCCCGTCTGGACGCTGGAGTGTGAGTAGCGAGGTGTCCTCCCTTCGCTTGTCTGCCTCCACGCACGGCACGCCCATCGCATCCCCTGGTCCGACTTCGGGTGGAAACTCGGGTGTGCCGGCCGTGCGGTCGGTGAGCGTGCTCAGCGGTTCGGAATATGTCCGGGTGGTGAATGCACGCGGCGTGCAGCGTCTGGTACGGAGGAAACTCCGCCAGGGCGCCGTGCCGCCTGCAGCCGTGAGGGGGGTCGGAGCCAAAATCCATGAGAGGTGCGTCTCAGGTTGTTCTCGCATCTTTTATTTCGTTTTAGTCCATATTAAGAGTCGTTTTCGAGGTAGTTGCCTTTCTTGTCTCAAGTGGTATTACATTGGACCAGTTCATTGTTTATCGACCAAGTGTCGCTAGGTTCTCTTTGTATTCTTCTGCTGCCCTTTTCTTATCTTTTCGTCCCTGCGCCTTTTGGCCAAGAAAATAAAAAAAAAGTCTATAAAAAAGGTACTTGGTTTTTTTTTTAGATGTATACCATAAAAATCGTCCTCATCCTATCTATAAATAGAATCTCCAGTCGTGCTTTCGACACTAAAATGTGCATTAAAAGTGACCGTGCCTTTAATTTTGTTCACCTTTCATGCGTTGCAAATCTGCATGTACGTAATTGTATTTTGCAATGTGCAATTTTATACTATTGATATTTTTATGAATGCAGATTCCTATGTTCCTGATTGAGTTTTGCGGTAAAGATTTCCATGTTATCGGTTGTATTATTCCACTCACAACCCCTTGCTTTTCTTGTGTGTGTATGGGGAGGTTGGGCGCGAGGGAGAATTGTTTTTACGTTGTGCAGATTCTCATTTAACCTTTATTTTTTAATGCGGCAAGAATAAATACGCATTTGAATATATTATGCGCGATAAAATCACATGTTATTATGCGGTATAGACTTCTATGGTCTTGATTTTGTTTTGCAGTCCAGTTTTCCCATGTTTTTCATTTCAAAATGCGATATAGAATCCTCTATGCTGTTGATTGTTTTATGCCGCACTTATTACTATGTTCTTGGTTTGGTTTTTCGGCACGGCTTTCCTTGTATCTTGATTGTATCATACAGTACAAATTTCCCTGTTCTTCATTGCGTACTGTGATTCACACTCCAATGTTCTTCAATAATCAGTGCAGTACAATTGTTTTTCGTGTCACAGATTCTAATGTTATTGATTGTTTTATGTGGTACAGATTCCCATGATCTTGATTGTTTTAAGCAATACAGATTTCCATGTTCTTGGTTGTTTTATGTGATACAGATTCCCATGTTTTTGGCTGTTTTATGTGGTACAGATTACCATGTTTTTGGCTGTTTTATGTGGTACAGATTCCCATGATCTTGATTGTTTTAAGCAATACAGATTTCCATGTTCTTGGTTGTTTTATGTGGTACAGGTTCCCATGTCTTTGGCTGTTTTATGTGGTACAGGTTCCCATGTTCGTGGATGTTTAGGCGGCACAGATTCCGATTTTCTTGATCGTGTTCTTCTGTATAGTTGGGCGTGAACACATTATGCTGTGCTTTTTTTCCTCTCCCCCCTCCCCCCTCCCTTTTTTTTTATTTCTTCTATAGCTATTGTCTGAATAGCCTTGCTATGCTATTTGATTAAAAGTTCCCCTCATTTTGTAGCACCGCAGAACTGTTATTAACCTCAGCTTTGGCAAAGACCCCGGGATATATTGCTGAAGTGCGGGTTATTTTTTCAGAACTAACGGCTGTGAGTACTGGTAGCGTTAAGAACTTTCGCCAATATTTTTGTAAGGTATAATGTTATGCTCTCATAGGCTTGGTGCACCTTTAAGTGGGCCCTCTATCTTTAGTACATAGTTCGGAAGACGTTTGCAAGGTTCATAGAGCTAAAATCGTGTAACCTTGAAAGGTGAAGTAATTCTTCGCCGTTGGAGCAACGAGCCCAATTAAGTGAAAGGTGACGGCGACTTAGGATAGGATCGTATGAAACAGATCCTGCCAGCCTTTACTTGCGTGCTTTATAGTTCATTCGCAATCGAACTTCCCTCGTTTGCTCTTTCTATAATTAAGAAAATGCTAATTCTATGCTGTTTTTGGTTGTTTATTTTTCTTTAAATTCTTTCAAATTACTTTTCCTTTTTTTTAGTTTCTTACCCGTTAAGTCCTTAGATCCGTTCTTTCTGCTTTTTTTAATAAGAGTAAATACCTGGGATTTTACTGCATTGTTTACAATTAGGTTTGGCGTTTTACAAGGAGAAGCGGCTCTAAACTCTAACTGTAGAAAAACAAAACAAAACCTAATAAAAATGTGTTTGTCACTTGTTTGTTCTTCTCGGAAACACGCTGTTTTGAGACATGAAATGAAATTTTTCTATCCTTTACTGAGGGAAGTCTTTACTTCAATCAAAGATAAAGTTATGACCTTGCAGAAAATGGGTATAAATGAAACATTCCCTCCCTTCTTAATCTTTTAATTTTGTTTCGGAGTGTAATTGATTAGCATTTGACTGAAAGAAATGTTTCGTGTGTATATGAATGCGGTTTCATTCTCTGGGGCATTCTTGTTTATTCTGTCTCATTAACTCATTTTAATGTTCTGGGGGGAGGGGAGGGTGCTCATTGTCCTTAGTTAGAAAAACAGAATAAGTTGTGTTTTCCTTTGGTTTACTGAATGCCTGAGCGGGTGTGAGAAAGAGAACAGGGATCGGAGACAAAAAAAAATGTGTTAAGATGACAAGTTTTTTCAAAAATCGAAAATAAAAAAGAACTTTGGCACTTTAAACTGCTTTTTATTCCCCGCATTCAGTTGGGTATGGAATTTCATTGCAGACATTTACTTTAATCACAGGATGCTGCCGTATTTGATTGTCTTATGCAGACTTTATCAGACCGATAATCACGGTCTTACGCAGACGTTCTGAGATGATCACGGTCTTGCGCAGAATTTTGTTCGATGATTACGGTCTGGCGTAGACTTTGTAAGATGTCCATGGTCCAATGCACGATTTTTTTTTTCTATATACCGGCCTTCTCATCTTTATAAATCTTCTCAGAATTTTTCTTTAAAATAAAGTCTATGATAATGCACTTAGTGATTAACAAAAATGATGTTTTCAGTGTAGATTTTGTGAGCATAAAGGGTCCAGCAAAGAAGATGCATGATTAAAGGAAATGGAATAATTTTGAGATTTTATTTTTTATTTTTTATTTTGAAGGAAAATCTTGCGATGTGTGTTTGTGAGAGAGAGAGAGAGAGAGAGAGAGAGAGAGAGAGAGAGAGAGAGAGAGAAATCGTTGCAACCTGATTCGAGCAAAATAATAATAATAATAATAATAATAATGATGATGATGATGATGATGATGATGATGATGATGATGATGATGATGATGATGATGATAATAATAATAATAATAATAATAATAGTAATAATTACATTTATCATAATATGCCGCCATGATGTCTCCCCCTTGTTCTTTTGAGCAGATAAAAAAAATCCTTTCGCTTCATCGGCTATGATATCCGTGTGTTATTTTGTGTCTTGTTGGTGGTGTTGACAACCTCACCAGAGCGAAAGAATGTATAGATACTAAGTACTCAAGAATAGATGGTTGGTTACATACGCTTCCCGGATTCTTTTGAGCAGAAGTCCTAGTTGGACCATGCCGCGCAGGGTGCGCTGTACTGCTTTTCAAAAGATTTTATTGTTCCTGATAAGCCCCGATTTCCTTTCTGTTTCCGTCTTATTGAACATTAATTTATATATTGTATGTAAGTAGCATGAACATCGTTTTTTTTTTTTTTTTTTGCTGTTTCCCTGCCTCCCCCCTCTTTCTCTCATTGACTCGCTCTCTCTCTGTCTCCCTTTTTCGCCCGTTCTTTCTCCCTCCATTATTTGTCTTCTCTCTCTTTCTCTCTTTTATGTGTTTCCTCTTTCTTTTTGTCTCTTTCGCTCTTTTCTTTCACTCCAGTATGGACTCTCTCTCTCTCTCTCTCTCTCTCTCTCTCTCTCTCTCTCTCTTTCTCTTTCTCTCAATCTTTTTCTGTCTGTCTCGTTTTTTTTCATCTCTCTTATATTCTTTTATTTCCTATCTCACTTTACTTATCTCTCTTTCTTATCTTTACACACACACTGAGACGTAAGCTTACTTAAGCTTCTTTATCTGCTTTTTATTTGCTTCCTTTCATTAAATTCAATCTCTTTGTACGCCTTCTTTTCCTCTACCTTTGTCCCCTTATTGTTCCAAAATATTGTAGAGAAACCTGTGCCTTTACTGTCTCGCTTCCACGCCTAATGACATTCTTTACTCTTTTGATCCTATTTCTTCCTCCTCCCCTTTTCTTTAATCTTCGCCGTTTCGTGGGAAATAAAACCAGCCCTAATTATTTTTTAGCAATGAAAGTTATGTGTGGGAAAAAAAAAAAGAACCGTGTCCCCAAAGATATATAATTATGTATTGCATTATTATTCAGCTGTGAGATTTTTAGCTTTTAGACCCACCTTTTTCTCCCTTTCCCCCTACAATCCCAAAAAATATCCCTACTCAGACACTCACAGGATCTCTCAATTACATAAAGGTGTGAATTTTAACCCTAGAAATAGAGACTTTACGAAATCAAGCTAGACAATAGCAGCATTAAGAGACACTTTGTCACGGTCGGAGATCTTCTTGCTAGAGACGCGGGCTATCTCTCAACGTTACCAAACCATGGGTGCGCGGATAGGCCATTATGATTGGTATCGATTTTTTTTTTTTTCTTCTTTTGCTATGCGCATGGAAAGTGTTAGACATTGGCGAATTATGAGTTATGAATCAGAAGCGAAAAAAAAAAGAAAAGAAAAAAAGAGAAAAATACTCGAAGAAAAAAAAAAAAAGAAAACTTGGGAAAAAGGGCAGATATAATGGCTGGTGGCATAAAACGAAGACAGTCTTATCGCATCTGGATTATCATAAAGAAAATCAATTAATAGAAAGGTTGAAGAAAAGGGCAGATATAAATGTTGGTAGAAGATTAAAAAAAAATGAATGGAATTTTATCGGCACAATCATTTTTGAAAAATCAATCCATTTTATTACATGATTATCTGAAATTTAAAAATATGCATCATAAATATTTCTTTATCGCAGAATATAAACTATAAAAATACAAGAAGCTTTTATATCTCATTGATATATCGATAAAACAAGCCAGCTTTAATTAAAATCGTACTAAAGTCACGACACGGGCTTTTACAGATTTGGATCTTTAGCTTTGAATTGCTAGCCTTCTCGCTCTAACACCTCCCTCAGGGAGCTTCACAGCTTCTATCTCTGATATTGTTGTTGTCGTTGTCATGATCTGTGTATACATACAGGCCTATATCAACAATGGCAACGTATTTTTCTTCTGTTTGTTGGTTTTGTTGGGTTTTTTTTTTTTTTTTTTCGTTTTGGTTGTTGTTGTTGTTTGCTTGTTTTGTTTTGTTTTGAGTTTGTGTGTGTGTGTGTAGGGGGGG
>BLXT01007309.1:4935884-4951527 GCA_019648995.1 Plakobranchus ocellatus | reverse complement strand
CCCCCCCTTACTCTCTTGTCCTTTTTTTCCTTTGTCAGTCTTATCAAAACCACTTGGCAGCAATAAAATCCAATCTGTTTCAAATATAACTTTTACCATCTCAGTCATGAAATTTAATCTCATACTATTCCACGACTAAATATCTGATCTATATATTCATTAACTGTCAATGTTTTAGTACAACCAAATCCTTATATTGTTTAAAAGCCTCCTCTTTTTTTTTTATTTAAAGAGAAGCCATATGGTTATTTGATGAAAATAAAAAAAGTCACCATATTGATATTAATTGATATTTCACACATGTTAACAAATTTCTTTTTTTTTTCGTTTGTTGTATCTAGAGATGCTGGTGACTCGCCTGGTTTAGGTGGGCCAGCCCGTCCTGGCTCTAGCCTGCAACCTGGTTCTCAGCCACGGCCAATGAGTCACCTGAGGGCATCAGGAGGCCATGCCAGAGCTGCAGCCAGAGGCGGGCGACTTGCACCACTGGCTAAAAACCTTAATACAGTACGTTTCTATTGGGGCTTCTTAAACTTGAAGAGTACAAAATATGTATTAAGATGAATGAAAAACATCCCTTCTGTATAAATAAATTCTCATCTATATAAAAAAAAAGTCCAAAAAATCTCCTCTCCTTTTTTTTTTTCTTTTCTCTCCTTTTCAAGTGTTTAATCTTTTGTCTCTATCTATTTCAAAATTTATAAAAGTTTTTCTCGTCTTTCCCTCTTTACTGTATTATGTAAAAAAATCCTTTGAATAAGTGGCGGTCACAACCTGTTATGAATTGCCTCACTTTGACCAAAATGTGTTTTAAAATTCGAATGAACAAAGTTGAAAAAATCAATCATTTTATGTTCCCCCTCTAATGCTTTTTGAAACACCACTAAAGTACCTGTATCTGTATTAAATGATAAACAAACGCTCATGTTGTTTTTACCATTAGAATACTTCAATTACTGCCTTAATTGGCAGATTTGTTGATCTTAAAGTGTGTCATCTTGCAATTGTAAATGAGGGGGAAGTCGCAGCCTCTGCATCATATTATTTCTATCTGAACTGAAGAAGAAGAAAACACTTGCCAACTAGATAATCTATATGCTGACCTGGCCCATGTGTATTTATATATCTTGCCTGACTTTAGTATTATCTTTCTTGTGAGACTATTCACATATAAAACCACATCAATGACAAAACATATTGTATATTTTCAGCTGCTCTTGTGCTGTTTTTTTTTTCCTGTAAATTCTAGAAGATGACATGTGAATAGTTTTAATTTTACGCCCTCATGTTTCTTTCATGTTTTAATAATAAAAATCAGTGATTGTTTTATCACTATGTAGTTTGTGATTGTGATTCATTTAGACTGCTTCTGAATGCAGCTATGGTGTAGAGTTCATGGTATTTATAATGGAACTGCTCTTGAAGCCAGCTATGATGTAGAGCTCATAGCATTTATCATAAGTCTGGGTTTTTGTGTTTCATTCAGGAAGAGGAAAAGACAAGTAGGCATGCAGCCATAGATGCCTTAAGGGTCCGTGGCCGAACTCCCATGTCTAATGACCTCCTACCGGCATCTCCGGCTTCCTTCCATAGAAATGGGGCTCTGCCGCCTCTTGAAATGGAGAGGGTAAGCAATGGCAAAGAGTTTTTTAACGGATAGTAAGGATTTGGTTTTTTTGTATTTGCCATACATATGGCTGTCTCAGAAATCTCGTCAAAACTTGCTGGCACTATTTTTATGCACACACGTGTAAAATCAAAAATGTGAATTTTTACTTTCCCTTTAAATTTTCATTATTCAGTTCCAATTAAGATATTGACAAAATTTAAGGCTCAAAATGTACACAAATGGGTATGAAATGTGGGGGAATAAAAACAAGCCTGCATATCTGGAAGGTTTTTGCAAGTCTCCAGAGATCATGATGTGAATTAAGTAATTAAAATTATAAATCCCTGCCAGGAAATGAGCAGAACTGATTTTCTATGTACAAAAATAGATCAATCTCTTTCTCTGTGTGTGAATGTAAAGTTGAATCTTTCTATTATTTTTTATGTTTCTTTTTTATACTCGTTTTTGTTGTTGCTGTTAAATATGAGTAGATCTCTTGCATGCTTTATCAAGCATATTGCTACAAATATCTGTCATCAATTGTCATTATCTACCAAAAAGATATAAAGTTAGTAATAAAAGTTTAGTGTGCAACT
Organism: Plakobranchus ocellatus; assembly: GCA_019648995.1. Lineage (NCBI taxonomy): Eukaryota > Metazoa > Mollusca > Gastropoda > Plakobranchidae > Plakobranchus > Plakobranchus ocellatus. The sequence goes on along the minus strand of BLXT01007309.1, from coordinate 4,949,322 downwards.
GATTCAGAAAGAAATTTTGGTTTAAACTGGAAATTTTTGTTGTTGTTGCTTTTTTTATATTTAATTATAACAAAATTTATAAATCTTAAAATATGGTTTTGACAACAACAAAAATTGTAAAATTGCTGTGAAGAAAGAAGTAATGCCCCCTGGGGAAAAAATTTTGCTTTGGTATCATAGTTAATCAGTTTGAGACTGTACGTAAAGATAAACGATTTACGTCATTTGAAATGACCCTCACTAAAGTTCTCTTTTCAACATTTCTCTTATTAGCGGAAGCCATTCCAGAGCTACAGAGCTACAAGTGCTATAGACAACAAGGACACTCGTCTCCTCTCCTTCAGGGATCGGACACACCTGTTAGCCGAGCAAGCAAGGCCCAACACCACACATGCCATGAGGGTAAGAGGAGATCAAAGTTAAAAAAGAATGCAGTAAAGAAAATACATTTTTTAAATCAGAAACGATAGAGCGTTTGAAATATTGAAGACAGGAGGTTATTTGTTTGTAAAGAAAGTGTATATGAATCCAAGCAGAGGTTAAAAACTGTTAGCAGCTCTCACATTGGACACATTTTCTTTTATTTGTCCAGATATTTCCTTGTCTCGATATTTTTAAGTTCAATATTTTTGACACTTTCTTAAGAATTAACAAAATTTATTAACTTTTTACTCTCAGTCTGAGACACCTTTTGGTAACACCTTGAACAGGCGATCGTCCACTCCTCTTGGGAACACCATCACTGCCAGGAATGCACTACTTGGTACGCATGTGTTTTAGTAATGGTTTATGTCTCACGGGGGCTTTATTATGCTTTGTGTGATCTATAGCCAACAGACAAAAATGGCTCTCATGGACACTTCATAAATAACAACAGTCTTGCTGAAATTTCAGTTCTGCATAGTTTGCACTTGCAAATCTTGTTCTGAAAACCTTTCCAATATAATGAATTTTTTGTAGCGGCAAAAAAAGTGATGCTTGTCTTTTGAATATTGGAAAAATGCGTCTGAAATCTTCAAGAATGAATACATACAAAAATGAACTTTTATCTAAGGGCAATGCAAATGAATTAAAGAATAGAGCAAATGTGAAATGAGTCATTTCTTAGCAATAAATATAATATCTCTAGTCATACTATATCCACCACTAGCGAAATTATTATGATTGCTGTTCTAGCTAGTTCTAAAATCATACTGTTTACTCTCCTGGTCAAGAGAGTAAAAGAAATTGCTCTATTGTTTTGTGTTTTTTTTTTATTCAAATACATTCTGCATGTAATTGTTTGCTGCCAGCCAACAAGTCTTTGGATGTGCGAGGAAACAGCCTACAGCCAGGGGACACAAGCCATTTCCACCCAGATATACAGGAGGATCAGCAGGAGAGTCCAGGGGAGGAAATCTACCGCACACATTGGAGTAAGTTGTGCTATCTTAGAATGGTTCAAATCTAATACTTCCTTCTTTCTTTTTCTTTTTTCTTCTTTGGAAATGGTCATATGTTACTCAACAACAAAGGTTATTGAAGTTCTGTCCTTGCTTTCTTAAGAAAGATCAATACTGTAGAATGCAGCAAAATGAATGAGAGAAGATGATTTTGTTCAGGCTTTTAGCATGAGATTGTCAAAAACCTGATAGCCTTGAAAGAAAAGAAATGTTTTTTGTATTCTTAAATATGAAATTCATCAATATTCCTATTTATATATCATAAAAGTTATTATATTCGTTGTTCACAGGTTTGTCACCAAGTCCAAGATCAATGGCGCGATTTTGACTCAAATTAGCTCCTACCTTTTTTTTGACAAAGTAAACCGATGCACTGTTGGGTTTTACTAAAGCAGTGTGTGAATTATTCTAATTCATTTTTGTTTTCCCCACATTGTGCAGATGATTTAATCTATTCTATCTGTTTTAGCTCTTTACTGATTTGGTTAAGCAAATCATTGAGTATGGATAGTTGAGCGATAACTCTGTAGTTTAAAAGTAGTGATAAATGTATTAAGATATCTTTGAAATATTTAAAAAGTATGAAGCAAATAAGATAAGTATTAGTTTGAATGGTGTCATCTCCATTTCCTTGTCTTTCATTTTCTAGCTGATGCATATCATGCTTTTCGAAAGGGCCCAAGAAGATTTCTGTTGTGAGGGTGTAATCTACACCATTTCTGCAATGTAACATCTAAGCATGAAATTCTCTGAAGTTTTGCCATCTGTCCTAAAAAAAATATGTTTGCATTGAAGCTGGTATCTTTCTTATATTTTATTCAGGAATACAAAATCAGTTGACTTGATTCGAGAGTTGCGTTTTGTTTGTCTGTGTGTATGGCCAAAACTCTTCACCAGCATTTTGATTGAAGTGTCCACCACTTGCTGAGCACCAAATTTAATGCGTTTTTTTTTTCTCATGTAATTCACATGTCTTTGTGAAACTTTGAGCTTGTCATAGACCCCTGTCTAGAGGAGTGCCAGAGTCTGAGATCACATAATAATTGGCGGGCAAACAAATGTTATGAAATCTGCTTTGAGTTTTGAGTTGTCTCTCATGGGGCACTTAGAAACAGACACCCACATTTTTTTTAATCAGTTTGGTTTGGATTTTTTTTTTTTTTTTTTTGAAGAGTCTGACACAATTACACAATTTTTTTAAACTACCATTTTTCTTTTGAACTCTACACTTTCATGAATACAAATATCGGAGATTTTTCTATATTAAAATTTTTTTTTTTCTTGTTTTGTTTATGTTTTCTTTTTAGTATTTGATATTTGTAGAAGTTCTTTGACTTTGAATTTGATGAAGTCACCAACAGTACTCCAATGTGAATGAAAAAAATTACTGTTTCTTAAATGCCTTTCATGTTTTACTTTGCTTCATAAATAACTTCTCTTACTATTGTTCCTATTTTTAAACCTCTCTGTTTTAAACTATTTCTTACTAGAATATTTGTCATGTTTTTGTTTTGTTTTGTTTGTTTTTTTTTTGCTTCATACACATTTGTTCTCTGCCATAGGCAAATGAAAGGCTTTTTCGTCCATACACTTAACACTTAAAGTATTTGTTACAAAAATGTCTTTTAATTTTTTTTTTTTTTTTTTTTTTTAAAACACTTTTGCTTTTATTTGTGTTCTTATTTCTTTACCGTCTCTTTTAGAGTCTTCAAAATGGTCAGCTTGTATTGATAGAGTCCTGTTTATTTGCTCCATTTTTATCTGTGCACATCTCTTTTTTTTCCTGCCATTTCATTTTGGTTCACCTTGTATATCAATTTTTTCTTCATTAATAACATAATTTTTTTTTTTCTCATTTTTATAACTGTCCTTGCAGACACTGCCCAGCCTGGCCACACCATGTATCCCAGACGTAATCGTGTCACCCTAAAATAACCTGATCCTCATGGAGAATCACTGTGGAGGGGACACCAGATTCAGTTCTCTGTTGAAATCCTGGGTTTCCCTGCCATCCCCTCTCAGTGCCCTCACATTAGTCCTGGGCAGTCCAAGCTGAAGGCGGTGAGGCAGTAGATGTATCTGGAACATTTAGCTGGTCCAGAGCATGATGGTCATGGAGATATTGTGGCGCTCAAAATCCACAGAAGAGCTGGGTGTCAACAGTAGCTTCATCTTTGAGATTTTCTTTTTTGTTTTCAAAACATGCAGCTGTTCTTCCATACAGTGATTTTAACTTTTTCCTTGTAGCCAGACAATACGAAACCATTTGCTCAGTAGCATTTGCTAGCCTTTTTATTTTTTAAATTTGGCTGAGCCTTCAAAATTCGGCCAAGAATACACCAAAGTTAAGCTTCTACAAAGACTTACACATTGTCAGATACCTCATTTTCTTCATTTGGACAGCCACAAACATTATGCTTGTATTGGATGTGTCCATCACATGTCGTTCTGAAGCTTCTGCTTGAGGACTACAAGTTACAGAGTTGTTCACTCAAGGCCAATTTAGTACATACCTGGAAATAATCTTCACCACTGCAGCTTGTGCTTAAATCAATGCTAGATCCATTCAGATAAGGTGTTTATATGTGTGATGTCGATTACTAGGTTTTAGTCCATACATTGTTGCCATCATGGATGATCCATGTAAGTGCCACATTGCAAAGTTTAAAGGAGAGGGGAAAATGTAAATTTCATGACTAGGTGACAAAAGATTTGCAGTTCTTAGGCTTTTTAAGGCTCTTGATTATTCTTGTTAAAGCTGTAAAGTATCTCATAGTTTTATTTGCAACAGGGAGTGTTTTGGCTTTTCTCGCAAAGCAGTGTCTGTGAGTTCAAGATTTCTAAGCATGTACAAAGAACATGTATTTTGAGACCAGTCCCAAGAGTCGGCTGTAACAAACAACTCCTTTGAGAGAGAGTTCTTTTTTTTTTATTTCTTGCAAGTGACATTTATGGATTTTTTTTCAAGTTATAGAGATGAAGGATATAAACTTTTTATCCCTTCAAAGCCATAAATAGCAGCTTCAAAATATTTTAACCAAAGCCTAACCCAGCTTCCTAACAGTAACATTACTTGAGGGTCTTAAGTGTCTGTTGCAAACTTGATAAAAAATTATAACTTTGGCAACATTGTGAACACTTCTTTCATTTCTTTTGAGCATTTCTCACATGTTTCTGGGGGGGAGGGATTTTGATTTTTATTTTAATAAAAAAAAAAGCTATGAAAAGGGCAAAAAGCTTAAAAACAATTAAAAAAAAAACAATTAGTGTAATAATTAAGTGCCTGGAACTCATTCAAGAATAAAAGGTCACTTACAACACTTGTGCATGGTGGCAACAATACGCTCATGATTGAGATGTGGCAACAATACTCTCATGATTGAGATGTGGCAACAATACTCTCATGATTGAGATGTGGCAACAATACTCTCATGATTGAGATGTAAATGACTTCTCAAATTTAAAAAAAAAAAAAAAAATCTACAAACAAATTATGATACATGTATGTAATACGCCATAATCTTCACATGTACATTATCAAAGTAAATTTATGTGGATGGCATGTAAGGGATAGACCTTTTACAGAAAAAAATTATTTTCTTTCATTTGCAGTGACGGCTATCAAAGAAACATTATTCAGCATAAGTCTGACACTATCATATGTCAGCTTTGCGATGTTATAGATTTTAGCTGTTTGTTTTGTTGTTTTTTAAGGGGAGATTTTTTTTTCTTTTGTAACTGGGCAGCTGGAAATTTTTCAAATATACGCATGGGCAAGGTATGGTAAGATTCAATATGATAATGTTTTATGAGAGAAATGAAGCAAAGTCAATGATCTTTTTATTGAGTATTTCATTGCGTCCATTGTATCACATATGTCTGTCTCCAACATAACCACAGCTACAAAGTAAAAGGACTACATGTAATGATTCTTAAACAAATGATCTTTGATTCTCTTTTTTTTTGTTTTCATTTTATGAAGAAGGTAGCCTAATTCAGTGAAAAATGAATCTTCCCTGAGTTTGTAATGATGCTTAAAAGCCTAGTTTGTCATAGTGAAATTTTTTGTTCTCATGGAATTTAATGTTTCACAGTAAAGAAAAATTACATACATCTTTATTTTTCACTTGAAATAAGTTTTTGCAAATTGAGAACTTTCAAAATATCAGACAACCAAATTGATGTGGCAAAATTGCCAAATATGGGAGAGAAAAAGAAATCACATTTTTGTTTATTACAACTGGTAAAGATTGGACATCCACAAATTACTGCCACTGGGAAAAAATAAGAAAAAATAAATATGTCTTTGTTTTTTGCTTAAATATGTTTGGTTTTTTCGCTATACAATGAATTGAAATTTGTTCTCTTGTATCTATTGTTTTGAACACAGGAAAGTAATCTCAGCTGTCTGTCCCAATAAATCTTGACCTAAGCCTTTTTTTTATCTCTTGCTTTCTAAAGAGGCCAACATCCACGTTTGAAAGGAGGTGTTTGGGGAATAAATGGAACTTTTGAAACTGAAAAAGAAAAATCGATAATTTCGTGTAGAAAAGGCTAAGAAGAACAGGCAAAACTTATTTGACCTGAAAGTATTTCAATTCTACTTTTCTTATATTTACTTGGTTTTAGTTGAAAGCAAAAGTTGGGTTGGGTTGGAATTAGATACAATGCTACATCACAGAAGAGAAAAACCCTGACATTTCAAGTGTCAAGCTGAGCTGCCTCATGTGATTATGAACCAGACTCTAAAACTTAACGCAGACAAAGTAATATTAATGTTAAGATCAATACAAAGTATTTTTTAACAGTTGTGATAGACGGGGCCAATCCTAATTAGTCCCCAGATTTGCATAAATATAACACTTTTTATTAAGGTACATTTTAAGCTCGTTTTCTTTTATCTAAAGTGCTTTTTTTGAAAGTTGAAAATCCCACATCTTGGCTCGGAATCAGTATAGCTAGTTCACAGAAAGACATTTTAGGCTGTTTCTAAAGTTTAAAATGCTCAAAAATGTAATTTCTTTCGGACCTTTGGACTAGTCTTGGGGTACATTTTCAAAGAATTCATTAAAATTCTGAAATATCATAAATTATCTGTGTATGTGTATGCATGAATTGAAATGGTAACAAGGAAAATGATGAAGCGTTATTGAACGATGAGATGCCTTTGACTGATATTGAGAACATTTAAACAGAAGTATCATGCTTTTTTTTTTTTATATCTTTATAAATTCAACTTTGTATCTTGATAACCTTGTAATATTTGTCGAAACGATTCTACCTCACAAATGGATCAAAAGTGAAAGCTTTAAAAAAAATGTATACCCTTGTGTAAAGTAAAGACACAGGAAATTTTATGCTATAATCCATCTGGTTATGAATGCTCCAAAATAGTTTATGCATTCAAAAAGTTCCATGAATTCTGAAAGTACTGTATGTGGCGTTTCTGCTCTTAAATTGTATAGCTAAAAAATTGAAAAATTTAATTTAGAAAAAAAAATTGTGTCAGGATTTTTTTTAATTACATACCTGTGTGTGGGAGGTTTGTAATGCCTTCAAAAATAAATTGCTGAATAAATGTTCTAATGAGTTAATTTCTTTCACAGTCATTTAGTTCGTATTTCTTAAGCCTATAATCCATTTCTCTTTTCTACTTCATGCAATTCACTCTCATAAAAGTAATGGTACATTGATTTTTATTGGTAAATAAGAAAATTCTAACACTGATGACAAATCAGGCTTATAAATTTATACTTTAGTATTTAACTTTTGCAAAATGTATGCTTTGCATTGTGTCAGGGATGAAAAGGGGGAGGGAAGAAAATTGTTTGTGTGAATCTGTTATGTTTGTTTTTTTTTCGGATATTGTTGACATATTTTTACTAATGAAAGATAATGGTTTAATTTTCAATTTATCACTTTGTATTTGTGTCTTTTAACATAGGTTTTGGTGTCATTGTTTCTAGGAGTTTATTTTTTCCTTTTTTTTTTTTTAGGGGGTCAAAAAGACTTTGAATGGTTTGCATTATGTATTGCTTTTCTTGTTTGTCCCTGTCAACAGCTCCTGGCTATTTCAAAGCCACATCATTTTATAAAAAATCAAAAGTGAAGTGAAGTTCTGACAATTTACAAATTGTTTTATATGCTTAACTTGTTTGTGTAGAGATAAAAGAAAAGCACTATGAATACTAGCTGAAAGTGTTAGAATCTGGTCATGAACAGGAAATTTTCAAAAAGGTACTGAGCAGAATTTTAAAATGGCTTAGCTTTTTTGTTGTAACTTTATGGTGTTTTTACAGACTTTCAAAAAGCCTGAGCAACTTGGAAATAGAAGATTTCACGCCAGCTTAGAAGAGCCAAAATCTGGTTTTTTTTAAGGGCATTCAAACAAAAGTTCTAAAACCAATGTAGATCTAATTCCTTTCAAATTCCACCGATTTTCTACACAAAGAAATTAAATCTACTTAAATAAGCCCAATGTAGCTTTTAAATGCTTTCAAAAATATGAAACTTTTTTAAAATTTAATATCTGGAGATGATCACACCCCGCTGCCTAGACCTGTTTGTAGAAAATCAAATAGCACAAAACCAGGGCTCATCAGCAGAGCTGTTTGAATTACTATAATAACTTTTGAGAAAGATCAGTCAATCTGAATTTGATTGGATGCGTCATGAAGTAAGCTTTAAACTCATGGGAAAAAAAACAAAAAACCCAAAGTTTTGAGTTAGCCATATTATAGAGTCTTGCACCAACAACCCTATCAGAAGTAGCAGTCTAACAAAATGAGTCAAGTTGGGGTCTGCATCACTGAGATCAACTCAAAATATAAAAGTAAACAAGTAAACATTTCCAGTGCTTTATGTAGATAGAGTCTATAGCATGTCAGTGAAAAGTTCTTTACAAAAAGAGGTGACTAGTTTTCATCTCTCTAGTAAATGGTTTTCATTTACAGTCAGTCAAGCAAAAATGTAACTCGTCTCATTTTGTGGCACTGCTACACATATTTTTCTTGCTTATATTGTCTTGAGTTTTTTTCTCGATTTTGTTTAGTTTTGCTTGGTTTTTCCCCTTGCCTTTATAAACTTGGTTAGGGCTGTGTCAGTGCCACTTTTATTATGTCAATAAGGATTGATGTTTGAGGTTGTTTGACGTTTTTTGGTTCAGCTGTTTGTGGGAATGAAACTTAACCCGGTGAAGAGTAAATGAGCAGCTGTTATTATGTGGAAGCACTCAACCTTTACTACCTTAGTGTCTGAATATTACGAGTTTTGATGCTTTTGGCATTTAGAGAGAGAGGAAGTCGTGTTTAAAATGTACAAGTCATCAGTATCCAGTATGTAATGTGTGAGTAGTAAATATCCAGCATGTAATGTAAGAGATGCCAGTTTCTTGTATGTAATGTATGAGTAGTCAGTATTCAGTATGTAACAATGTGAGAGTGCCGGTGTCCAGAATGTAATGTGAGAGTAAGGGAGTATCCAGTATGCAATGTCTGTGTTATCAGTATCCAGAAATGAGTTCTCAGTATCCAATATGCAATGTGTGAGTGGTGAGTTCCAGAATGCAGTGTGGAAGTTGTCGGTATCCAGAGATGTGAGAGTTGCCAGTATCCAGTGTGTAATATGTGAGTTACTAGTATCCAGTATGAAATATGTGATTTGCCAGTATCAAATATGAATCTGTGAGTTGCGAGTATCCAAAAATACGAGAATTCTCAGTATCTAATACATAAAGTGCAAAAAGCAGTATCCATTATACAATGTCATAATTGCCAGCATCGAGTATGCAATGAGAGAGTTGTCAGTATCCATTATGTAAAATGTGAGTTGCGAGTATCCAAAAATACGAGAATTCTCAGTATCTAATACATAAAGTGCAAAAAGCAGTATCCATTATACAATGTCATAATTGCCAGCATCGAATATGCAATGAGAGAGTTGTCAGTATCCATTATGTAAAATGTGAGTTGCCAGTATCCAGTGCTTTGATTTGCCCAACACAGTGAAACCATTAAGAAATAGATAATGTCTAAGAAAACTATTTGCTATAAATCAGCATATATTTTTTCTATCACAGTGTTAATTTGTTTATACATGAAGTTTCAAATTTACTTCTCTTTATGGAAAACTTGTTGTTTTATTTTTTTTTTTTTTTATTTTGAAAAGATCATGTAATTCTGTTTTTTAATCTTAATCGAAAACAGACCATTATAATCACCTTGCAATTCAAATATTGAGTATTACATATTGCATGCTTGTACTCAATAGCTCTAAGAATATGTCAGTGGGTTTAAGCAATTTATGTGCTCGCCTCTGTGGCTGTGAGTGGAACTCTTTTGACATGTCACTTTTTATATGACTTGTACTATTTATTTAGCAGTTGTGATTTTTTTAGATCAAAAAGTTGGCCAGACTTTTCTTGATGATTATAACTGCCAATTTAGCAGTTATAATTTACAATTTGATAAGAGAAAAAGGTAGCCCGACTTTCATTAGAGGGATTGAATTAATTTTCATACATTTTCCCATTTTGTTTTTCTTTAAGTCTTTTGTTGCTGTTGCTACTGTTGTTATTGTTGTTGTTTCTTATGTTTGTATATGTATATTCATGACAAACAAATCTTATGAAGATACAAATGTTTTCTCTGCTCTAATTTGTACATTTCTCTTTGCCTTGCACAACCTGTTCATATATAGTGTACATTATAAAGCTGTCCGTATAATATAGAATATGTACAAACTCATTTTCAGCTATTCATTTTCTGTGGAATGTTACTTTGTGTATAGCTGATCTCAGGAAACTTGTACATTTCAATCAGCTGACTTAAAAAAAAAAAAAAAAGACAGAAAGAAAGAAAAAAATGTATTGTTATTATTACAACTATTGCATTAAAAAGCCAATATATGAATGAAGCTTTTATTTCATGATTTACATGATGATAGTGTTGCTTACTTAAGTATGGCATTATTATAAGCCATCATATTTTAACTGGCGGATGTCATATGAGTTTGCTAAATATGAGGTAATGGGTTAATCAAGCACAAATAGCTGAGGATACTTTAGCATTGCAGCCTTTGAAAAAAAAATTTTTAGTTCAAAAAGATATCAAAAGCACAATCTTCAAACTCGCTTATCAATTAACAGAATTGAAAAAGCACATGGTATTTTTTTTTCTTTACACAGGGTCTCCAAATTCTAAGCTTATAACTTAATATGTCCAAGAAGTGACTTATCTCAAGTCATGTCACAAATTTCCTTGATTTTTTTTTCCACAATAAATAGGAACAGAAAACCGTATCCGAGGAGTAAATCTGAAACTTGGTATAGGACACTATAAAAATATATTCTTTAAGCTACCTCTGGTTAAATTGAAGTGGGCTTCATTTCTCAAACACAGTGTCAAGGCTATTTAAATTAGCCAATATCCCTAATACCCCCATTTTTGAGGCATTACAAAATAGATATTCACTTTTGAAATAAATATATCGCACCATAATTAAATCTACATAGTTTTATTGTATAGAAACAGATACTTCTAGGGTTGAGATAATCTATGATAAATGAAATTCTAGCTTACTCATTAATTTTTGTTGTCCCACAAGGCTGTTTTTTTAAATGAGATTTCTTCACAACTGTGTGACTTAGATCTCAAATCTATGGTGTTACAATCAGTGAACTAACATGTAACGTACACATAGAATAGATTGGAGGTTAAATGCTATCACTTAAAGACTCCTTATGCTTTTGTTGTCGCATGCAACACTTTGGAAAAAAAAAAACACGATAATTTCTTTTTGTAATAATTTTTACTGGTTTTTTATCAAAACTATCACTCCCTCAGACAGAGGAAACCACAATTTTTTGGACACAATTGCGGACACAAGGGTTTAGAAAATTTCTTTTTGTAATAATTTTTACTGTTTTTTTTTTCAAAACTATTACTCCCTCAGACAGAGGAAACCACAATTTTTTGGACACAATTGCGAACACAAAGGTTTAGAACACTTAACAATCACAGGGAAGGTTGAAGTCAAACGCAGTAAAGATAGACAAAGAATAACTTTTATCGAGAGTCCCAAGTTATGAGAAATAGGTAAAGGTAACCACAACTTTGTAAGGTTAACTGAGAGCACCTTTGAGCAGAAGAACATGGTCCCATATGTCTGTTTCAAGAGGGCACCTTAGGAAGATTACTCACATATCTTATCTCAGAGCTTCAAAATGTTTCTACCTTTTTTTTTAACCACTGGAAAGCTTATTAAACTTTATATGCAGTGATTTAAAATGTTCTGATCTCGACTCCCAAAAAGTCCCAGCTATTTTGGGCTGAATAAATCTCATAAGTATGAATAAATTAAACTTTCTTGCTTAAAATAAACCCAGTTATCTGATTCTCAGAATATTATCATGAAGCGATATTTTTTCCAAAATTATATTTAACAATCTGCCTTTCTCCACTTATTTTCTCAAAGAGTACACAATCTGTAATATTTAAACTCAAGTAAATAAATTGTCAAAAATTGATTGAATCCCTCAAACCCATTTTTTTTTTTTTTCAGATCTGTATACACTATGAAACAAACATACAGACATAGCTCTGTCAAAGTCTATATTTTTTAAACCTTGAGTTTTGTGAGAAGCTGAAAAACAGCCGTGGGTGGTATGGAATAATGTTGTGAGTGTCTTTGTGACTCAATAGAGTAACCACAGAATTTCATTAGGAAGTAAAGACAGCAAAAGTGAGTAGAAACATAGGGAGAGGACAGAAAAGGAGGAAAAGACTTGAAAAAGACTTGACCCACTGTGGAATAATTCAAAAGAACAAACATGCAGATCTGAGGCCAATCTGATTTATTGAATCACAGTTATTGCATGTTCACGATATATATATATATATATATATATATATATGCACTTGGCACCTCATCGCATTCAAGACAAATTGATGTCAACCATTCCATAATACTTCAGCAAAATACTTGTTTATTTATCAGTTAACTTTTCCCCCAAAAATGGGAAAATGGGTTTTATCAAAATTTGGCAGGGCTTGAGCCTGTGACAGAAAAGTTCCTGCACATCTCAGGGCAAGTTCACCATCTAGTATGCCATCAATCCTCCCCTCCCCTCCCCCACATAATGAACAGAATCTATAGGTGCCTTGTATACAACCCAAATGAATCAGGATTTACACAAGCATAATTTAGTTTACTAAAAGCAACACTTTCATTTTTGTTAACTTTTCAATGGCAAAAATTCACAGAGTTCACCAGGCACTATCGCTTAACTACAAAAATTTAAATACGACTTAAACAGAAATGTAAATAAATATAAAATTGCTTTCCCTCTTTTTTTCTTTTTGTTTTTAAATTTCCTACATGTTTACATTCCAAGACTAGATGAAATAAGAAGGGATTTCAAAACAAAAGAGGTATGAAAATTGCACACTTCCTGCAGTGTTTTTAAGCCAAACAATTAAAGTGGGGGAAAAGAAAGGCTGTGCTTCCAGTTTTGTAAAAATTTTTTTGAAAATTGGCACATAATTTCATTTGAAAAAAAAAAGGAATTTTTTGTTGCTAGAATGGTCAGACTTGTATTATTATTGTTCCCAATGAGTCAAAAGATGATACACATTCTATATCTTCTATATAATTCATGACAATGTCTTGTGGGTTCGGAAATAGCAAAAACTACATAACATTATTATGTTGAATTTTATTTTTTTTTTTTTTTTTTTGGAAGAAGGGAAAATTACCTTTAAATACCCTTTTTTTTTGTCAAAAGTATCTTTTGCACCATTTGTCTCATTAGAATCTAACTCACTCCAACAACACCCACAAAATTGTAGTCACCACAAAATAAATATTTAAAAAAAATATATATATCCCCTCTTCTTGGCATAAATTACAAGTTACGGCAACATGTGTTTGTTGTCAGAGACATACAGGCTTATGATTCTTAACAATGAACACATAGCTTGAAAAAAAAAAAAAAAAAA
>BLXT01007309.1:4922534-4935864 GCA_019648995.1 Plakobranchus ocellatus | reverse complement strand
AGAGAAGAAATAAATTGTGTGCATTTTCCAAAAAATTTGAAAAAAAAATGTTACATCAGTGTCGTGAGACCGCAGAACAGACAAATGTATACAGAAACTATCAGAGATAGTTTTTCTCCTGAAAAAATTATAAATCATTTTTCACTTTCAGCAATAACAATTTACACATAAAAAAAAGTATAAAACTTCTCTGCACAGAGATCATATGAAGTGGTGGCAAAGAGAGTGAGAAGCCCTTACCTTGGCATCTAATGATAGTAATAATGATGATGAAGAGTGATAATAATGAATAAGACAATGGCAAAGGCAATAATGACAGCAAATCGATTTGAATATTGAAGCATTAATTAAGACTTTTTTTTTTTCACCTACAAAGTAAAGTAACCTCTGTTTATTTTGGAAAGCCAAAATATCATATAGTGGCAAATAAAGTAAAAATAATATTTAAATACATGGCCTTATAAATTTGTAAAAGCAAAAATATTTGTACTTTTTACTAGTTTCAGGTTTAACATACACTCTTGCTTATCAAACAGCTTAATGAAAAATGCATTCCTTGCAATGTTAGAAAATTATATTTCATAATGTTAACTTAAAAAGATATAAATAACTAATGAGAAAAAATGGGGAATGCCCTAAAATGAAGACTATAAAGATGAATTTTGTTCAAAATTTTTGTTTCCTTTCCCCAGACTGTAGTTACAACAACAACCTTTTCCCTTGTCATTTTTGATTTAGTTTGTTGAATTTTAGTACATGTGTGTGACTATATTGCACATCATTACATTTCAAAGAATAATTTCAAAATAATTACACATAGAAAAATGTAATGACAGGTGTGTCTAGAAGCTTTGCAAAGTTGCATGTCATTTCTTTTTTGTATTTATATCTGCTGTACAAACCTAATTTCTCCAAATACTAAGTGTTAGTAAGTTAAACTGATAGGGACACTCAAGATTACTATTAGGTTTCAAACTAAACAACCATTACCAAATTTCTGTTATCTGTTCATTAACTGGCATAGTATTAAAGTCCTCTTTCATTCCCTATGTTTTATCAAGTCCTTTAGATCAGACTTATAGTTTTGCCTCTCTAATCTGGAATGAACAATGCCTACATTTTTTTCCCCATATTGTAAATTTTGCTCCATGAATTACCACCTACATAAATCTATTCTACTCGCTAAAAACAGGTATAGACTCTAAATTAGCTTTCTCTTTTAAAAACAAAAAATATGCAAAATTTTATATCCCCCCTACTCAACTTTATTATTCTTGAGTATAGCACCCGAAACTTACTATTAATAATTGCACTGTACTGTACTTGCTAAACAATAGAAATAAAGAAACGCAGGCAGTTCAATTATAAAATCAATGCCAAATTCACACAACAGTTCCAATGGCTGCTCAGTTTGTTTTTAAAATCAAGGCAACTTTACAAAGCTAATCAATTTGCTGACAATTTTTTTTATTCATAGTCCTCATTTTAATAAAACCTAATCAAAATGAACTGTTGAAAATAAACTGAATTTTATGAAGAAAAAAAAATGCATTCTATACAACAATGACTGGAAACTTAAGAACTTTATAGCCAATAAATATTACACATTTGCATCTATCAATATGACTGCACACTGTTTAGTATGAATTACTGCCGGGACACACGCAAAAGCAATCATATTATCACTCCTCATGAAACCACTGATCAATTCACGTGTGGAGAAAATTTCCCTAACGTAATTATGAAACAGCTAATTAACTGTAACAATTAATGTGATGCATGGACTGGTTAATTTATGCACCTTTTTTTGAGATCCAGACATTATCTTACTTGTTTTGTTTTAGTAACTTTAAGGCGATAGTATTTTCCCATAATTATAGTTGCGGAGAGAGCAATGAGTGATTGAAATATTTAAATTTTAATGGAAATTGCTAATTCCTCCTGGCTCAATTATTTAGCCTACACAGTTGATTATACATTTATCAGTTATAAATTTCAGGTGAAGACTACATGGGAGGACAGGCATAGTCACAATTTGGAAATGTCTAAGCTTTGCTTTGCTCTGGAAATACCCAGATGAACCAGCACAATCTTGTCAAATTCGACTTTTTAAAACGACATCTTTTGAAGGGGCATGGCTTAGTCCAAAAGCATTCACAGAAAAAAAGGCATAGTCAATCTTCAAAATTTTTAACTGTTGCAATATATATCTAGAGAGTGATTCAAGCTAACAAATATGAAAAAATCACAGCATTAATTTTGTGCTTCCTTTTTCTTAACTGATAAAGAGCGTTATCGCCCGCCACCGCCCTTTATGGGTTTTAGCAGGTGCGCCCGCTATCGCCCGTTGATACTTGACTATAGCATACACTTTTATATTACGGAATAAGCCCCTTTATTTTCTTTACAGTGGTTGGGCCTTAATAGTTTCTGTTGCTTGAAGAGTTCTAATTTCGTTTTCCGTTTACTGTTCTAAAATTGAATGAATGATTACCGAGTAACAATTTTTTCAAAATGACCTTCAACTTGCTCTCGCTCTCGCATCTGACAGACAGATTGACGAATAAAGAAGATGAAGATGAGGGTAGCCCTGTAGATGATGTTGGAGTTGAAACCGATGATGAAAGTGATGTTAATTTTGATGTAGAGGAGGGAGAAGTTGATGGGCTACGTCTAGACTCTTCCGACGATGATGAATCTGAATGTAGATCTACATCTTGATCTAGTCCTAGCCCCACTGCCGAGATCGTGTTGTCAATTTTTTTCAATACCCCATAATATCACTGATACTTAGTGTTATATATCATAAGAAATTGCATCCAATCTTCTATTTAAAATTTATGACAAATTTTGTAAAACGTGTACTTTTGTAAATTAGGATTATGCCCCTTACACCCGCCATAGGCCATTGTTAATTTTGAGCTGGGCCAGCCCTCTATCAGTTAATGAGAAAAATAGAATGCTAACTAAAAATTCCATGAATGGTCCAAATGCTCATTCAGTGTTGATTCAGTCTTAAATTCACGAGAATACTAGGTTACTGCATTATATAAAACCACCTTAACCCCTAAACCTAAAAATTTGAAAAATTCCATTGGGAAAACTAGGCATAGTCCAAGAGGGATGACAAAATTTAAAATAAAGACCAAAGAGTTATTTTTCATTCTACACCTCTAAAACTTCATTAAAAGTCAGAAAAATGAACAAATTTTAGTTTTCTAAAAGCACAGTTCCACATAAGTTCTATGAAAAATATACTGGACTTTCACTGTTAAAAATAACAGTACCTCAGTTTGAGAAAAGTGTGTCTATGCCTGTTCTTTCCATGTAGTCTTCATATCTAATTAGGACTGACTGCCCACTTAAGACCCTACTTTTCAAATTTGCACTCTATAACAGACTTCAGGTACGTTATAAATTACTTTCACATGGCAGCTTAACATTATAGGATCTCAATTCTTCCTTTTTTTTTTCTTTTAAATTAAAATTTGTAATAATTTATTTCTGGACATGCAACTGTATGTACAATCTATTCTTTGGAGAGAATAGCCTTGCTTCATGCACCTCAATCTTTGTATTCAAAGAAAAGAAAACCGCATTGAAATGATTTTCAACCGAGGTTGAATGACATACAAGTCAAACATTTACTGCACATGAACCAGATGGAACTACATGTAAAAAAAATAAGTGGAACAACACAGCCAGTTAAATCTTAAACAAAGGTGAAAGAATGTTTTCACCTGACCACAAAAAGATATATTTTATGTAAATTCATGAGCGCATCCCGAAAAAAAAAAAAAAAATACCCAGACCTGTTCAAGTTGAATAGAAAAAATTAAGAGCTCTGTTAACATCGTAATCAGCAGCGAGGGCAATTCGCGCCAGTTCTTCTCTCGGAACGTCGTCTCCAACAATGATGGATAACTCTTGGATGCATGAGTTGAGTTGCGCAGCATCACCCACAAACGGAAGCTCATCAGACGAGCTGGAGGAGGACATTTCTAAGGCCTGTATGGAGACAAAGGAGAATTGACAAAAAAGAAGAGTGTTAGAAACACAAACACTGAGAAAGTTTGAACAATTTTGTATGAAGTTGCACTGTATTACCAAAAGCAGTCTTCACATACAAACTGCAGACACGTCTTTTGAGATATCTAGAATTTTCAAAGTCAACCAAAATATTCTAGATATCATTTGGTAGGGGGACTTTTTAAAATTAGATTACTGCCTAATTAAATGAACCTTTTCACATTTTAGATCTTGTTTAAAAAATTTATTATTAACTGAATTAAGAACCTAATATCAAAGCCTTTTTCTTTTTTCTTGCCCCTGAAATTTTTTTTCCATAGCTTATTGTTTGTTTGTGTTTGTCTTCTCATTTTTTTTCCTTTTTTATTTTTTTTTTTTTTTTGGGGGGGGGGGGGGGGTTCTTTTTCCCATATAGGTCATTATTGTTGTGTGAATGATATTTTTGTTAAAATAATGCATTTTTTCCATTCTTAATATGGGTTGTATGGGTCATACAGATCAAAAACTGGAATTACTCCATTTCGTTCCATCTGTATTGCTTAACCTTACTTCAAATACAAACATTTTATGATCCTCTTCTTCTTTAAGTGCCTCATCTGGAACAGACATTGACAATCATGTTCATCCACTCACACCTGTTCTCAGTTAACCTCATTAAGTTGTTGTTGCTACCCTTACATAATGCCCATAACTTAATGATTTAAGTCTGTTTTCAAAGGCTCTATTTGATCATATACAAGTCAACAGCTCACACATCCTTTCCTTATTTCAAATGAAAAGTGGCTCCAATTTTTGTCCTAAGGAATATATATTGGGGTAATTGATAGGGTGGAAAGAATAAAAAAAAAATATGGTATCTTCAACCCTAAAACAGCATGAGGAGAATACACCCACAAATTTAGCTATATTTAGTCTCTTTGGGCATAACGTATAAAACATGCATGTGTGCCTGAAAATATTGGTGTTTTATTAAAATAAAGTTAAAACATCTCCTGAAATCAGATCAATAATTGAATGTAATTTTTCTTTTCTTTAGATCTTTGTTCAGTTAAATGCAAATCTACATATAGAGCCTTATTTCCTCTATGCAGATAGGAGATAATCTCAATGTGTGCTACTCACTCTATCCTGAACGAGAACCAGGTCATCCACCTCACTCAGGCTAGAAGAAGAACTGAGAGTTCTCTGTTGTGGGTCTCTTCCGAGCGGTGAGCCAATATCAAGGCTGGGTTGGTAGCAAAATGAAAGGTCAGAGATACAAAATATGGAGTGTACAAGAAAACAAGCAGGATTTTAACATATACCAGTTCTTCACCATTGATCACAATAATTCAATACCTATATAAATGGTCAAAAAAGCAAATTTTTTGTTATGTTTTTAAAAATCATTTCACACAAGAGTAATAACATCAATATTGCCAAAACATGACATAAATATGAAAAACAAAACTTCTTCGTTCTCACATAGCGTAGACTCTTTGATCTTTGTGAGCCTAACAAAGGAATTAGTCTATTCTCTTTATATGATGTATAACAAAATAATATGATTATAGTCTCATTGGTACACATACATCTGAGACTCTGAATCATGTGAAATATGAAGATGTTTAATAGGTAATCTATTCTATTACTATAATACACAGCAAAGTTTGATTTATTCTCTTCTTGGGATATACACATACACATACAGATCTCAGACCCTGACTCAAGTAACATGTGTCTGTTTCTAGAAAACTATCTAATTACTATTTGTTATTGTTTTGTTTGTTTTTTTAATTATAAATCATATCAGCAAAACGAAAAGCTCCTTAACACATGGATATCAGAAGTCATTTTTTTAAATTATCAGTCAGGTGTATGATCTTTTTAATTAACTTGGAGTATGAAAACCACAGACTTAAAGTATGGGCTAAAAACTAACCCATGCCACACAATGGCTTCTAAAACTTCATCCTTTAGATGGTCTGGTAGTTCCTGATACACCTCGCTGCCTGTCAAGTCACGGTGTTTGCTGATGAATGAGAGGGCTGCATCCTGGGGAAAAGAACATATTATTGTAAAATTGATTAGAGAGTTGGACATTTTTGTACCACAATATATAGTACTTGAAATTAAATATCATTTCAAAAATTTGCTTATTTTTCAGATATGAGAGTAATTTTGTATGCTTTTTTTATATATTGTATGTGTGAGTATGTATTTTGTTTTTCTCTAACGTTTTTTTGTTTTGTGGTTCATTGTCAAAAAATGAAGAAGGCAGGTGAGTTAATTTAAATTTATCTCATTTGTAAGACAAAAATATATTTTGTTTCTCTTTGCTCATTTTTTTGCGTTCTCTCTCCATCTTATTTAAAAGAATATTTTGGAGAATTTTTTGTGTCCTCCTTTCTTCAACTGCAAAAACTAATGGCAAGAACTGAACTGGTCTCCTGTAAATGAAGGATCTGCCATATCCAGGATAAGTTACCTTACTCCAGAACAGTTGTTCATTTTTGTGTGTGACAGAGAGAGAGAGATAGAGGGGGAGAGGGAGAAGGAGAGGGGGGAGAGGGAGAGAGGGAGAGGGAGAAGAGGGAGAGAGAGAGAAAGAGAATACAGTGCTTGCAATGGCGAGTCAAACTTGGCAGAGATGGAATAGGAATCAATATTAAGATTTAGATAGGAATACTTGAATAAACATCTTTCTTTCTCCTGCTCTCATTCATTATACCTTAAGCCCCCGACTGTTTAGGTGGTCTGCCAAATTAAGTAGATAGAGAGCATTGTCCTCATTCAAATGTGACTTCAGCTTGTGCTCGCACAGTAGTTTGAGATTGTCCATCTGCAAAGAAGATAAAGTCTCCACATTAATGCCAGTCCTTTTTAATTTAAAACAAATATCTACATGTGAGGCAACTTGGGTTGATCAGGCACAAGCTATATTTTGAACATAACATGAGCATGATGTAAAAGTTTATAATTTACATTTTGATAGAAATAAAAAAAAAATGTACATCTCTATTCCAGTTCTGTCACTAATTGTGCAAATTAGAAGATTGGACTTACTTTATTGAGTCCAAAAATTTTTAACAGGCTCTAGAGCAAAAGTACTCACAATGACTTGTGCCAATCTTCCCTGATTGTCTCACAAATGAATATTGGATCTACCTCCCTGCATTTCTCAAATAAGCTAAATAACAAAATAGTTTATTTTGTAATTTTTTTTTTTTAACTGCAAGTCTCCTCATGATGTTTACAAAAGGAGGGGGCACAAAAAAAGGAAAAAAAACTACTAAGACTAAGTGGCATGAAGTAAGGAGAAAGTATGATTACAATTGATTAATGCAGATCCACAGATTGTTTTTTGACTTTTGATACTGAGAATTATTAGAAGTTAGATTATCAAAAGCAGCCCATCATTTTGAATACAAAAGCAAATTTAGAAACACTTGGAAAGCAATCTATATATGTAATGAGATGCATTTTGAACATCCTAAATCATTAACATAGCCTAAAACTGTATTCCATTAGTTTTGAAATGGTAAAAACTGGATTTAGATCTTAAAATTCTCTACCAAGATATCAACCTTTGATTACTTTAGACAAGAACAACATTATTTTTTTTCAACAGGTATACACACAAAATTTGACTCCCTAAAAACAGTCTGACAACAAAAAATTTTAGGCCACCCAATCAACCAGTGTAAAGAATATTCAACACCTTTCACCTTGTTAAAAACATATGTACAGGATTGCACTGATGATACAATACAATGGAACGAAGCAATGAAGATATCTAGCAAGGCATCACCTCGTATCTGTCGCAGAGAGTCATCATGTCTGCAAGCTGCTCATCATTCAGGTCAGAAGTATCCAGGTGACCAGCATACAAAGCTTCAAGAAAGCGCCTAAACAAATCTGGGTTTGTGTCGTGCACCACAATTTTCCTGCAAATAAAAATATATTTTTTTTTAAGTTATCAAGGAGGGAGTCTTCCAGGCATTCAGATGAAACAAATGAAAAGACAACTTTAAAACAAACTGCAGACTCCATAAGGAGTGGAGAAAAATGCTTTAAAATCTACAATGATGCCACGGGTGTCAATGAAGCTTTGCTGAAGTAAGTTGAGGGTTTAAAAAAAAGATTATATTTAAATCATTCTTATAAACCTTACAATTAAAACACCTGTCTAACATTATAAAAATAAAACTTAACCACCTTTCGCTCCAACAAAGTGCATCAAAATATAATTTTGTAATGTCAGAATAACATTAGATGACCTGCAGTATCATTAGTGTTTATTCTGTGAGAGATAGTGCACTTCATCTGTCTGCTGCAGAAATTTACCCAAACATCTAACTTGCCATTGAAAAAGCTGCATGGGAAAAGATTTTGTGCTTGCTAATATGAGCACATCATCCTTGAAATATTTCTGTTATCACTTTAAAGTTATATCCACATATAAGTAAGTACTTTCTATTTCATTACACACATATGTGGCATTTTCCCTTAACTGGCAGGGGCCTTGGTGGCTCAGTGGACATGAAGCTCTCCCTGAGATCTGCAGGGACATATTCAGGTTTTAGTCCTGCCAACGGCACCATAGTCTGACAGAGGGCCTGAAAGTCTGAGATCATTTGTTGTAGACAAGCTATAGGCACAAAACCAAACCAAAATCGAATCCTTACCTGTCAATTGCCTCTTTCATGCCACTCAGCAAAGCTCTACGGAACCAGTCGCATCTGGCAGCGACAATAACTCTGTGTGCCCTGATCTCTTGCACCTCGACCTCCATTTCTTCCTCTACTGTTGAAGTTGTGCCTCCCGAACTCTGCCCTCCCACTGCACCCGCTGTTTCACCAGTCTCCTGACCAAGTGTGTGGTCTATGATAATATCACCACCATCAATATCTGCAGACAAATCCAGTTTAATTATCATTTCACTTTTATTTCTGAAGACAGTAAAGCTGTGATGATAGGTAAATAGAAGTTTTGTTTAAAAACCTAAGTACTGTGGATTATCCCAATATTAGGCTGCTTGTATCTATATGAAAAAAATTGATAATGGTGAAGAATGAAATCATATGCTTCCTTCGATAACTTACTTAAACCTTATTTAAACAAATTTGAACAACACAAAATATATATAGATACAAGTGCTTTGCCTTAAGGCTTTATAAGAAAAAAAAATTGTCATTTGAAAATCCTTTTGAATAAAATTCATAAAAGCAAAAGGAAATACATAATTAGATGGAAGATGATCAAGATAAGTCATGTAGATGCAATAAAATCAAATTTTATTAATTTAACCCTAGAAGTGTTTCATACAATAAGACAATGTGCATTTAACCATGGTGGTACACATTTATTTTCAAAGGGAATATCTATGTTTCACACCACAAAAAGTTGAAAATCAGGGGACACAAACCTATTTTATCCACCCTTGAGACCTCTGGTGTTAAACATTGAGGGCCATCCTCTCCATCTCCAAGAGAATTCAAACACTGTATATACAGCTTGAAACACAATTTTTTTTTTTCTTAAACTTTAAATACATTGGTCATTTTCTTTTTCTTCTGTCTTTTTTTCTTTCAATTCATTTGAAAACCCACCTGGTGGATTGATGACCTCAAAGACCATGTCTGTGTTTGTAGCAGTGCGGAAAAGCTCAAGGCAACGTTTGGCAGAGGAACTGTTGTTGGCTGAAGGTGACACACACAGAGACTCCACACAACTTAGCTGCAGAGCAAAAAGTTTTTCATGCTTTAATTCATAACAACAACAAAAAAAAAAGATGTTTATTTACCTGTGCAGAATTTAAACCAGCAGTGTTGCATCCGGTGATCTTTGCCAAAATCAGACCAAATGTCTTATTTAATTTTATTTCCAAGTTTTATCTTTAAACCACAAGCTAAACACTTACAATAAATTTTGACCACATACAAAGACAAAACAGCTTGCAAAAACATATTCTAGAGGGGAAAAGAAGGAAAAGTAGAACTGCAAGAAGGTGGAAAAATGAAATCAATGACTGTTTACAAATACAACAGGAGGCTGCAAGTGCAGTGCTATTCAAGGAACTTAGACACATTGTGCAGGAGCCTAGGCCAAAGAATACTAACAGGTGAACATGATGATGATGATATTGATGATAATGATATACTCTTTTAAAGTATATACCTAAACTTGTATTTCTCAATACGACTCATTTATCACTCATTTTTGTTTTAAGTTGTTCTAGTTTTAGTGTTTGTACTACTAATACCCTCACATTATTTCAAGCATAATTTTTGCAGCTGTTCCCACTGTGATTGTTAGCAAATATTACCTGTGCATATTTGGTAGATCCGCTGCTAGCCACAGCAGAGAATGTTGATTCTTTACTAGGGATGGGACCAGGGACAGTGGTGGTTCCAGTTCCTGTGTTGGTGCTGGAGATGGCTGGTGCTGGGGAAGAAGATGCGGCTGAAGCGGGGCTGCCTCCAGGATCAACCAGTCCGAGGGTGACTAGCGAAGAATTGAATTGTTCACTGCGGACAATCTCACACATCTCGTTGATCATTGGCTGCAGCGATTCTCGGTTAGACTGAACTTTGGACAGACCCCATGACTAAACAGAAGATGGGAGGGAAGTAGACACTTAGCTTTGTATTGACATGATTAAAAAAAAAAAAAAAGAAATATGGAGACAATGTACAGAGCAAATTTAGAGCCTTTAAACTTGATGATGTCCACTTTAATATTGTTATTATAACAAGAAAGGATACACAATAATCTTCCTTGTATTGCCATCTTATGAAGGAAAAAAAAATTAGTGATCTGGACCAACTGACTGTCTAAGTTCAAATGATCTTCACAAGATGATGATCATTAGGGAAAAAAATGTATTTTATCTTCAAACTTGCAATCAAAAAACTTACCACTTTAGATGTGGCCATTTTGAAGATGTACTTCCACTCTTTCCATGTAACTTTCTCATCTAGAGCTGTTTTAAGTTTCCGCAGACGAACAATGTGCACGGGCACCTGTAAGAATAAAATTTCACATTTCACTTTCCTTTTCAACGTATATTAATGGATTGGGTGGAAATAATGAAAAAATAGGGATCAAATAGACAAATTAGAATCATGTAGACTGAGTAGATCTTTACACTTAACATTTGTTATTTATTTACAGATTTGTTTCTGCTCCAGTCTATTACTTAAATCTAAATATATCAGGACAAACAAACAAAATTTCAATATCAACCTCATCAATCAGCCTACTACCTCTTGCAATGTGCAAAACGTAAGTAACATACATATTAAGGCTGTCAGTTGAGATCTGTGTATAAGCCATTTGAATAGTTTTGAGATGATAAGGCAACATAAAAAAAATTTCAAAAACATTTTTCTATGATAGAGAATGAAGGATTTAAACCATTGTCATAAATATTTAGAGAATATAGAACAATTTATGTTTAGAAACAAATCAATGTAAAAAGCTTTCAGGCATATTTGGTTTATACAGATTTCAGCTGGTGGCGTTGATTTATACCCACCAAATCCACAAGGTGTCTAAGTGAATGGGAAACAGATCGCACCTTGTCTGCTTGGCTTTTCACTATGAAATGGCTCCTGTTGTTTTGGAAACATGGAAAACATAATATTTACATACTGAGCCTTTTTCAAAAATTGTTATCGAGGTACTTTATATGTAAGTTTGTTAGTTTTTTTTGCTTTAAGTAGTTTTATTAACACAATCTTCACGCTTGAAAACATACTTGTTTTGTCATCTGATACCCTTGCAGAGCCTGCACACAATCTACAAATCTCTACGCTTACCTTAGAAGTTTTATAAAGAGATGCTAGGGTTAATAATGCTTTCTTTTGAATACAAAATCATCAATGACATATCTATGCTTAAAAAAATAGATGGGTTTTTTTTTTATGAATTACTTTGAATAAAAAAAAAAAAAGCAGCCATGTTGCTTCTAAAAAACTTTGCTTCGGTTTAAATATGTATTCAATCACAATCTATTTACACTGATCAACTTAGCGTACATCTTATATCACAATCAATAAGATCAAGAGTGAAACTCATCCTTAGTAGGAAATTTCATCGACAAAAATTGTTTTAAAATATTAATATTATAATAGCAAATGAAAAGAGAAGGCTACCTGTTTTCTTTGATTTGCTTCTTTCAGTATAATTTTTTTTTTTCATGGATTTATCATGTTTCATGTATTTTATAAATTGGATCCACATACTGTTTCTGAAGTTCATTGTAATAGAGAGAGTTGATAAATCTCCACAATCTTTTTCCATCGTTTGAAATCATTTTTCTGACTATTTTGCTCACTTAAAAGCTCAGAGTACTTAAAATAACAATATGACAGTCTTATCCACAGCAGGGAAAAAAATTCATCATTTTGATGGTTTTATAAAAATTACTTCCGTTTTAACTATGAACCACGTTTATCTCTTGCAAGATAAAAGGTAGATGACTTCCAATGACTTTCATATAGTAACTTTTTAGACTTGGCCCTTGTCAGAAGGGTACATGTCAGAATAAATAAAATGAAATTAACTTAGCAGTTATGACTTGAGCGATTACTATGAGAACTACAATTATGACTGTTGTTAAAAGCTAATGTGTCTGTGGCACTACGACCAATTCACCTAGTTATGCTTCTACTGCAAACAGTAATATTACAAACAAAAGCTGTTGGAGAAGAGATTGTAATGTGTTTGTTATGTCAAATAGCATGCCCACTACTTGTGACCCTCAAAATTTTCGGATCTCAGATCTTTTTAGGCCAGCAGCTGGGCCCAAACAAACAATCAAAGAGACCTGCACTAAGCCACCAACTCACTTCCGTTAAAAGTATGAGTTCAAAAAATAAATTATGTGTACAAAAGTAAATAACTATAAATCTGCTTAACTCCATGTCTTCTTATTAGTCAAAATGTTAAATGACCTCGGGTATTTTGGCTCTTTTGACACCAGGCACCCATGGTGTGTTCAACTTTATGACTGAGAGATCCCTGCAAATTTTAGAGCAGGCTTGTGAACAAGTTTCATCAATAACGAAATAACCACCTAGCAAAATGGAGATAAAATGAAGAATCATACAAATATTCTCCCCCTCCTCAAAAAAAAAAAGAGAGACATTTTAATATGTATGTTTTTACCTTTCTTTCTTCAGATCCATAAAACATGCTGAAGTTTTTTCATGAAAATGTTTAAGCTTTTTCAGCTCCTTCAAATGCAATGCCTGCAAAGTTTTAAAATATTTTTAAATGCAATGTAACTGTATAATTGTATAATTGCATAATCATA
>BLXT01007309.1:4890420-4916733 GCA_019648995.1 Plakobranchus ocellatus | reverse complement strand
CAAAGGATGTTTTTTTTGGCTGACAAGACTGTGAATATATATATATATATATATATATATATATATATATATATATGATTAAGATGGTGCAGCTTTAATTCTTGATCACCTTACCACCAGCGCCGAAGGTCATTGAGTTACAGGGAACCCC
Source organism: Plakobranchus ocellatus (assembly GCA_019648995.1). NCBI lineage: Eukaryota > Metazoa > Mollusca > Gastropoda > Plakobranchidae > Plakobranchus > Plakobranchus ocellatus. The sequence goes on along the minus strand of BLXT01007309.1, from coordinate 4,916,582 downwards.
CCCCACACACACACAAAAAAAAAACCATTTCGGGATAGACCTAGATGCTTTATTTAATCCAGGGACATTTTGCAAGCCTGGCGTAAGATCAAAGAAACTACACCGGTCTATTTCGAGGACTGTTAAAAAAAATCAAGGACAACTTTCCATGATACCGCATTTTGTATTATGTAAATGGAAAGAAAATCGGACAAAATGAAACCAACGCATAAGCGCTTAGTTTCAGTCTCTTTAAACAGAATGTTGAATAAACGTGATGGACCGCAAATTGGATACTTTGATTATATCGAAAGTAACTTAAAGATGTTCAATACTATTTAAATAGGTAAAGAGTACACGTCGGTTGTTATCGGATGAATCGAAAGCATAAAACGAGATAATTTTTTTCCTTTCCATCGCCATCGGGACAACTGAACGGGATTTTAGCGGGGCGGCCCGGAAAACGGAATTTATAGGCGTTCACCGGAATTTTTCCCGGCGAAAACGGAAAGTTGGCAGGTCTGCTCATGCATAATATGGGACAACAGTGCATCTGCATGGGTCTTAAAAGGTAGTAATTAAAAGTTGTCTAGCTAGCTCAGGCCAGCTCCAGTTAGTTCATATAAAGTAAAGCTTATAAGGCAGGGCGAGAAATTTCTTAATATAATTTAATCGAAAGTTTTTAATCTCAGCTTAAGTTTGTGTATTACAGCCATGCATGGTATACTTTACAAGGAGTCTCCTCTCTCAGTCCTGGATGGCATTTGTGTTAACAATGCCTGTGTCTATCCAATTTTTCCTCTCTTTTTGATAGCAATAATGTGTATAATAGAGCACTGTATTTTGTGAGGTTTTTTTTTTTGAGCTGACAGAATGACATGATAATCCTTTCTCTTTGCTTTAAAGATATCAACTAAAATCATCATTGCATGATAATCTTTTCACTTCATATAAAGAATGGCATTATGAACTAAACTTATATTACCATGATTAATTTCTCATTAATACTTTTTTTTCTCTTTAGAGGCAAAAAAAAATTTTGGGTGAATCTATTGAAGGCATTATTTCTCCAGCTAAAAGAACATGTACCAAAATATGTGAATGAAATTGTACACTTTTTGTTTTCGAAGTAATCTTGCTTTTCATACCTCTTTTTTGGTGTCACTTCTCAAAGTTGTGTCTGAGAAATAACCATATTCAAGAGCGCTGAGAAAATGGAAGGGTGAATCTTGCTGTGGCACGCCTGGTGAAATCTGCATAGATGCAAACAGAGGAAAGAATGGAGCGCAATGGAGGAAGAACAAAATTTTTAGCCTTTGTCAATATGTTTTGTCAAATGATTTAGAATAAGTGATAAAATGATATAGAATAATTTTTCAAGTAAAATTTCAAAAGAAACCTCATCCAAAAAAGTAAATTGTAAGGATAATCGTTTCTGTATAAAATTGCTTTGACAATGAATGACTCTTAATTTTTTTTTAATTTACTGTTTTTATATTTGATACAGAGTGTTATCATTTTTTAAAATTAATCATAGACCCATGTTTATGCCAGATACTCAACACACTGAACTAAATGCTAAAGGGACAGAATTTATTGTTCTATGAATACCAACTTTGACTCTCTAATCTTCATTTTCACACTAACTGTAACACAAAAAGTCACTAAACTAAATATGACTCTTCCATATTAATAAATCTGGGCAGGCAATCATATATAGCTAAGCTAACACCAATAACACATAACATATATGCCACAAAGAAGAAGCATGTTTATGTTCCATGGATAAAATTAACTGTACAACAGAGGCCTTTCAATTTATGCTTCATGCAAAATGGCTGTAGAGTCCTCTCATTCACTAAGACTGAAATAGGGAATTTTCAGGATATAAATGCTTTACTAAAATTGAAAATTGGATCCAACACTAATACAAAGACTATAAAAGTGGAGATGCCAGCAGTATACAAATCTGCCAAGTCTCCCATTCTTCTGGTAACAGCACTAACCTTCTTGCACTGCAACATACAGCAGTTCTCATATGACAAAAACATATGATTGTCCGAGAAGTCAGCCTGTGTGGAGTGACAGATGGGGACAAAATATATGAGAGTGGAATATTATACATCATGTGAAAAATAAAATATAGACTTGCCATAAACTTATTTTTTAAATACACCACTTATTTGACTAATTTTCAGGAAAAAAAAAACTAACAAAAGTCTTCTTGATAACAGGCTGGTTCAGATACTAAACAGGGAAGATATTAAAACTCAACTTTAGCAATAACATATCCTTCAATATGAGCCTCATGTATGCATTAGTAAACTGAGACACACAAAAAAAACTGACACTTTAAAATGGCGGCATGAGGATAACTTTTTCCGAAATTATAAAATGTTCCTTGGTGAAAAGGGTTAAAAAGTTGAAACAATTAAAAACCAAATATATTGAATAGAACTAATAATTCAATAGAGGAAATATTTCCCAAGCTGCCTGCAGATCAAAATATGCAAGCGGAACGACAAGATTTTGGAAGCAAACAATTAAGTGTCCCTCCCTCCACATCAGATCAAAGGTGATCAATGATAAAGATTTGGTTAAATTATTTTGAGCGATGGTTGCATATCCCCAAATTTCTCAACAAGAGTATTTTAGATTTGATGATATATATTTTACCATGTTGAAAATTACAATGATCATTACTTGAAGCTTACTATTGACGGGAAAAAAAAAATGACTTTGTCATGTTATTGGAATTGCTGATTTCATCAGCTCCTGCTACAAATGATAAATATTCTTTAATATAGATGTTGAGCCATTTAGATTTATATAATTTACTATTTATCCACAATATATCTAGACCTGGGTGTCACTGAACTGGAAGTGAGATTTAAAAATTGGAATCATTGAAGAAAAATAAAATGACGTCAAAATAATCATACTGATAAAAAAGACTAAAGCGCTAAAATCTAAATAAGCACACAGTTATATCTCCAATTGAAAGATAGATCAGTATCATTTTTTAAAAATTATTTTTGAATTATTTAAGAAAAACGAAAGGGACTGGAGAAAAAAATTAACAATGGTAATATTAGACAAAAATTCCCTTAAGAAGCTAAATTCTTACCGTGAACTCTACAATATGACCTCCATAATTTCCAATGAATTTTAACACCATTGGAAGCTGTCCTGCAGCAGAGAGTACCTTTGGAAATATTTAAGACAAAGTTTGATAAAATAACAAAATCAAACTTGACAAAACTAAAAACAATCAAAGTTTATAGCCTAGATAGGGCTTGACTTGGGGAAAGCTTATTTCTTTTTTGTTGGTTCTTTTTCTGTTCCTCTGAGTTGCATTTTTCCAATTCATGTTGTGGTTTTTGTTACTTTACACAATTTTAAATCATGAAAATACTGGCTCATTTCTCAAAATAACAACTTTAAAATCTAAAAGCGAACTTATATCCTGTGTTTCATTAGCAATGCATACATGTGATTGTGTTCAAATAAATCTCTGAATTCATACTCACACACTTTGCACTCTTTGGATTTTTTTTTAAAATCAGAATTTCATTGTGTTTTTTTTTTTTTTTTCTATCTTTGCCGTTTTAATAATTGTAACAAATCCTTTGATAAAAAAGGTCTACACATGACATATAGACCAGCTAATGACTGTTAATAACTACTGACTCTTCTATATAAAATTTTTTTCATAATTTTTTGAGAGGGAGTAATTTGATCATGGTGACTATTCTTGATTTTGAACAAGTTTGAGCAAATTCTAACTGCAAACATTCTTCCATTAATGAACAGTCTGTACATAGTTTTGAAACATCATGGCTTTTAAGAAACTTTTTTCAATACAGATGCATCCTTTATTTCTTTCTATGAGTATAAGTTTAATGTAAAAAAATTTTTTTAAATCAAGAAAAATTAACACTCACTTTATAGGTTTCACAATTGAAGAGAGGTAATGTTTCAGCTTCCTCTTTCAATTCCCATATTACATCACCATTTTCATCCAAGATAAATTCAGTCCTGTATGATGGTCAGAGCAGTTAAACGAATGATTTTCTCTACTGATATCTTCAAGTTACAAATTTACTTCAATTTAACGAGTACAAATCCATCAGAGTAAAAGAAAAGTAGGGTTTACAATATGGAGATTTTAGTTTGGGCTTTTCACACGGGAAAAATAAATAAGTTCTTTTAAAAGTCAGTTTTATGATGACATTGGTAATAAAAAGGCAATTCAATAATATGCAGTGTTATCCTTTCTTTTATGCCCATAACAGGGCAAATTTAACCATTTCTTTTTCCAAGAAGGAGAATCAAAGTCAAAATTTAGAGGAATCAGAGCTAAACCTGGGTAAAGAGAACAACTTTCACATCAAAACTTCTTAAAGTCTAATTGTCTAATTTTTTTTTTTTAATTGCGAATTGGATGCTAGATTATAAAGGGATTCTTAATCAAGATATATCTACATCTATCTAAACAAAAACATTAAAAATACAAGATATATAAATGTAGCTTTCATTAGGCAATATTATGCATGATATCTTAAGGAAGGATATATCAACAGCGATCAACAAAGAAATCTCTCTGTCATAATGAACAAAGAGGATCTGAAGCATCTTAAATCACTTGCACAAGTTTGTTGATATTGAATCTTCCTATTGAATTGCAAGAATTGTTGCGGTGAATCTGCTCTGACAGATAGAATGCAAAAGCCAAATCAGATCAGATGGCAGATATTTTTCAAAATAATCTTTTTATGTTTAAGGAAAAAGACATTTTAGAAACGGTATTTTAGTATGGAGAATACATAGATCATGTCAATTTACTAATTTCAATATTCTCATCAAAAAACAAAACTTATGCTAAGACTTTTTTGTATTTAAAAACATGTATTTTTTGGGACATTAAAATTATATACTTACCAGCACTGCCTGTCACAGATTGCTTTGTTCAACTATTTTAACTGTTGCATGTTTCCTTATCTCTAGACCTCCTTACAAGTATACATATACTCCTGGCAAAAACTTACAGAAAGCACAGCTCCTCCCTTATACGTTCCCCCTACAGGCTTAGAAGCTTGTTCTAAGCTCTTACGAAGAAGATTTTACTGAAATATTCTATGACCTCAAACTTATCAAAGAACTAACACACTACTTTTAAATGAGGCAAGTTAGATGAGACTTACTATGAAAAGAAAAAAAAAATTGCTGTAGATGTCTAGCACATCTCCAGCCCCATCAGATGGGGATGGATGTCCTATGTTTTCATAATCTCAAATTTTTTGATTTTGCAAACAGCCAGTTCCAGTCCCAGTCCAAAAAAAAAATTGCTGTTCAACTTACTAGATTACCCTTCCAATCTAGTGATTTCCGCAACTTCAGACACAGAAACACAATAAGTTACCTGAAATTTTAAGTGGTATACAATTTTGCCTAGTGTATAGTTTGATCATATTTTTTTTTTCAAACAGCCAGTCTCAGTCTCAGTCCAAAAAAAATTACTGTTCAACCTTGTAACTTACCCTTCAATTCCAGTGATTTCCACAACTCCAGACACAGAGACACATTCAGTTATCTGAAATTTTAAGTAGTATATAATTGTGCCTATATGTATAGCTTGCACAGGTGTTATGATACATGTATTTTGAATGTTGTAGAATGGTGGGCAAATGAAAGCTGTGAGCAAGAACCCATTTTGAGTTCATTTTATTTTTCTCATGCTTTCTTCTGACTGTTGAAAAATTAATCCTATAACTTCTTTAATAATATTTGTGATCATCTAATATAACTTTGTTTTTTATTTAAGAGCAACTTGTATGAAAGAAAATCCTTTGAAAAAAATTTTTCATTTTACCAAGATCTAGAACTATTTTTAGATCATTTATCTTAAGACTAGTCCTCCAAATGAGTCAGATGTTGCGTGTAACAGTTATAAGAAAAAATATTTTTAAGTTTGTTATTATTATCTTTTAACAGCCTTTTTTTTTTGGTTCAATTTAAACCCTTATATCTTGTCAATATCTCTGTCAAGTTTTCACCATTGTTAAGCTGATTAAATAAAGCTTCTGACTATATAAGTTAATTAATGTGTTCAAAATGCAACCTCCAACTCATTTAGACTGATTTAAGGCATATTTGTGAACACATTAATAACTTTATTTTTGAAAGGTGAAATTTTAATATTAAGAATATTATTTGTTTAAAGGAAAAAAACTATTGCTTCTACTGAGATCTTATTTAGATAGTTCATATTGATATGTAGTTATTACCTTCCAGGTGCCATGAAAAGCCGTCTCTTCAATTGCAGCCATGGTGTTTCTTTCCACATGTAACTGCCCAGAAGAAGCAGAAATTTTTACTTTTGTGTGACGCAGAGAGTCTTGAATCTTAAGCACCAAAATTGAATTATTTAAGAGCTTTATGGTCAGAAACTAAATGCAAAAAGGAAAATAAATGGAGCAATGTTGACCAATAACATTTTTTATATGCTTATCACAGTCTAACAACATTGACTTAGATTTGAGCTAATAACACTGACTTATTTGATTGCTGTACTATCATCCTCATTCAGTCACTTTTAAACTAAAGAGTTGCCAAATTCTGTGATGTAGAAAACACAAGACTTGCTAGGTTGTCAAAAACAGCAGATTATGCCTGTCTATGCAGCCACAGGTATTATGCTCTTTGAAAAAATTATTTAATAAGCACACATGTGCATCACACAAGAATGGGAATACATATTTATAATGACTTTATAAAAAGCAATATATTGGCAAGAAGACTGATTTTTTTGGAAAAAATTTAGTTTAGTTGCAATTAAACAGTATCGCATGCTGCTTTTTGTCATCAGTGACAAACGATAAGTGATCCACAGTACAAACTTAAAAGTATCTGGCCTAAATGCAGTACAAACTGTTTGTCTGGTCTGGGAATCAGTAGCAGGCTCAAACATAAATCTGAGACAAAACAGGTTCTTCCTACAGATGATTGGGCATATTGTGACAGATTTGTGAATAGAAATATTTTTCCCTTTACTATAATTTTAATTTGTTTTTAAATTAAAAAAAAAAAAAAAAAAAAACATGAATTCCTTTTATTGCAGACTGTTGTATTGACTTAGAGAACAATGGATGATTTTTTAAAAAGAAATGCACTTTAGACTGATCCACTTTGATTTTGGCTTTAAAAGATGCTTATAATTACATGTTTTCAGGGGAACTGGAGAAATCGGAAGGTTATGCATCACAAATAAATAGTTTAGAGAGGTGTTAGCATAAAAGTTTTGGTTTTTCAATTAGTTCCTTTGTTAAAGTGGTTTAATCATGCATGTAACGCCATTATTTTGTCAAAAAGTTCGTGTGATAATAAAAATTTACTGACTTATAAACAAGTGGTGAAGCCCTAATACATCTTTGAACAATGAGAAGTTTGCTCTGTCAACTAGAAGATAGATCTAGATCTAGATCTAGTGACTGAATTAAACCTAAAAAAAAATATGACCAATAACTTCCAGAATATGCTCCTATTGTTTGATCATATCCAAATCTACAGATCAAGTGATAGTGTCCAGATCTACCTATACTCTAGGTTTTGGTATAGGAATCCGTTTTTAACATCGAGATCTTGGACACTGGCTGAATATTATTTTCTACGCTTTGATTTGACAGCCGACATGAATCATTTAGTTCAAGCATACAAATCATAAGTATTTCATATGCGATACAGAAGCCAATAGGCTTATTGAATATGGACTAAGTACTTGATAAGACTTGATGCTTATTCATCATCGGTCTTTTTAATTACTAATATACTAGATCTAGAATAGGTCGAGATCTAGGAGACCTCTAGAATCTCGATCTAGATTCTAGTCCGGGATGTGAAACAGAACACATTTTTTTTTGCGTTCGAATTCCAATTGGAGTCTTCATCTTGATTAAAAATCTAGATCTTGAAGGTCTATCTCTTATACTTTTAAATTTAATACTGAGAATGTCACTGTCAGGCCCGTGTAGCTAGATTAGATCTTGATCTTGAATAGAGTAAAAAAATATAAAAAAAACTTGATTGATGCCTTTCCCCTCAGTCTTGTTTATAAACACAGGAGGTGTAACTAAGGTCACGTGACCATTTTCATAGAAGCTCTCGCTCGCCAACCTTAGGCCTATGGTCAACTCCCTTTTCTAATGGCAATGCATTTGGGCCTCTTGATCTAAGCCGTCAAATTCTAAAAAAGAATTTCACAATTCCTGCTCCATTTTTAAGTGACAGATGGTAATTGGAATGGTAAAAATGTACAAATTAATGATCCTTTAAAAATACCTAGAAATACAAAAAGAGATAATTTTTTTAATGTTTTCATGTCTATACAAAAGCTTTCAGCACATTTAGCCATGTGGAACTAAATTCAGCCTCAAAAGAACAAACAAATGTGTCAATAATTTTGCTCTTTTTTTTTCAATGTAAAGCATTGCGAGATAGAGAAGAGAAAAAATTAGTCGGAAATTGTGAAATATCTTTTCTTACCCCCAAAAATGAGATAGAAAATGTTTGACATTAATTTGTTCAACAGAGATTTTGGATTCAGCTTCCTTTTCATGCAAGTGCAAGACTATTATCTTGAAAATACCCCCCCCCCCCCTTTCCCTTCCCTCAGTAAAAAAAACCACACACACACACCAAACCTATGCCTTAGGTTTCTATGGATATGGTAAAATTGATATTTCTATATGAATTGCGTGAAATTTTACATCTCCGGCCACCCCAAGCTTGTATCTGGCACAAAAAAGTGTATACTAATATTTTCATGATTGAAAGGATATCAGTGGTTCTATTTACGTTCACATGAATGAATATTTTTGTTGTTTTTTTCCCGCGAAAGAGTAAAACATGTTTTCTAAAGGTTTAAAACAGTCTAGTTTGAAGTTAATAATATCATTTAGTTTTAACCATTTGCTATGTGCTGGCTTGCAATTTTTAAAGACATTCATTCTGTTCATTTTCAAACTGAATAAGAAAATATTTTTCTTTGCTTAAAAAATCTACTTTTTTAAATAAAGTGTTTGAAATCGTGTTGTTTTTATGTGAAATGTGATTTTATGTCTCAATTTAAAAGGATATGAATATAAATAAGTATAAAAGGGCCTATATGGATTGGAAGTTATTGTCACAATGGTATTCTGAGGTTGCCCGAGCCTTAAAGTTATCTAAAGAAAACGTTTAAAAATGTACCAATAAGTAAGGATTGTAAAATAACTTCGCTTACAAATTATATGCTAAAATAGGATTTTAAAATATGCAACCGTGTTTTTCTTCCTGTCATTTCTATTTTCAAGATTAAGTAAAACAAAAATCAAATCAGACAAATTCTGACTTCGTGAAAATAGAAGAGTCGTGGGAGCCTAACAAATCTGTGAAGTAGATTTTTGGAGCCCAAAATCTAAACCAGTCACACAATTAAAATACCAATAGCAACAATAGTCACGACATAGGTGATAGAAAAATAATGTATTATTCTTATGCTTTTGGTGATAAATATTTCAGCTCTTAAATGTGCGGTTCCTATTCCATTTTAGATTTCTCATGACATGATACAGTTGATGATCAGCTGCACTTACCTGTAAAAGTGAACGAGTAGGTTATGTATTCGCACAGTGATTAGCGTTATGATATCTACACAGAAGGGAGTATATACACACTACCATCGTGCATCCGCTCTTCAATACTTTATTTAGTTACTTCCCTTCCAAATCCAATCCATCCACCGCGGGAGTTTGAAAATGGCGACTTGCGTTAGCAATACTATTACCCTGAAAGGATCCACTGATATTGTTGCTGAATTTTTTCGTAAGAATGTCAAAGTCTGCTGTCAATATTATTGTGAAAATTGGGATAGTCCGGGGCAGACCCAATGACTTCTAGATCTGCATTCCTCAGCAAATGACGAAATGAAGAGGTCGTGGTGTAAAATTGTGGGTAATCCTTAATTAACATCTGCGGTCCCTACGAAACCGAGAAATCTGACGGGTTTTAGTTGAATTGTCCGATTATGGAGATTAAATGCGATAGTGTGAAAATGAAACACCATTTCCTAAGATCTCGCGACTTTAATTTCTAGATCGGACCTTATCAACTAAAATATAACTTCATTTCGTCAATATTAATTTATTATCGGTAGGTCCAAACAAACCCCGCAGTAACTCCCAAAGGACCGCAGATCGTAAGGATTATTATTGGTACAGGGCCCAGATCTAGATTCTGTGCACTATTTCACTACCGCCTCTAGATTCACACTGTAACTTGGTCCGCAACCTATTCATTTCAATGATATTTTATGAAGGTAAAGCTAGATCTAGATGTCACATGCCTGCCCCCAGATTATACCTGGAATGTACCAGCAAAAAAACCTAAAAATAATTTCGCAAATCTTTTAGTTTGCTATAATGCATCTAAGTATAAATCTAGATATAGATGATTCTTCTCCAGTGTTACTTCCTTACATCTTCTAGATCTAATGTAGCCTAGATTTCAAATCTAGAACTATTCGGGATAATCAGGGGATAGGCCCACCTACTTCAAGATCTACCTTCACAAGCTGCAGACGAAAGTAGGCCAAATTATTTTGCAAACATTTTTGCTTTCACTCAAAATAAGACATAATTTTACGCCAACGACTTCTTCATTTCTTTGGTAGCAGATGAAGCTAGATCTAGAAGTCTGTGGGCCTATTCAGTGGATTTAATCAGATCCAGTCTAGATCTAGATTCAAATTTTATAAAGTGCTAGTTAAGCCTAAAATATGACTTAATCTAGAAAAGCATGCCAACTTGGGGTCAAGATTTATTTAGAAAAAGTATCACGTAGGGTTTTCTTGCATTGAAACAAAAAAATCACACTCAAGAGATAGGCCTATTAGATTTAGGTCTGTCATCGAGGTCCAGGCCCAGGAAAGAGAAGAGGTCTTTCTTTTTACAAGAAAATTGTTCTCTGTGCAAGGCCTGTAAGCAACTACGGCTGCTTGAGCTCAGACTTAAGGGCTAATCCTTTAAAGCTATGGCAGACATTCCTGCCGTATCCGTTCTGTTTCATCAGAATAGGATGCCAGTTTTGAAGATGTGAATTTTTATTATAAGATCCAAAACTTTTGCCATTTTTTTTTTTTTAAGCAAGCAATTTGACCATGATGCCCTCTAGGTCTAAACATTATTAGCGCTACGGTAACAAATTGTTCAAATCTTGTGTATTGTATATTTGTCCACTGGCATCTAGATCTCACAGCACCATGAGCTATGTAAATTTTGTTCTCAAAGACTTTCTAACTAATCGAGACATTCACATAAGGCGGGTTTCACAAAACTGGTTCCCCAAACATCCCAAATTTTGGAAAAAATAAAAGTGATTGAAAATATTCTTATTATAAATATATCAATGGAAAGGAAATTTTATGAGGATTTCAAATATAGCAAAATTTTGAGCAAGAGCCTCACCTCTTATGAGTAATAATGGTTCAAAGTGACCTCCCCTTGTTTTCAGAAATATCACATTCTGCAAGATATTTCACATTTGGGGCTAGATAAAAATGAACTATTTCATGACAAATGACACACAACATGACTAAATTGTATCTAGAAATGCACCAGAGGCATAATTTTACGAATTTCACAAGGCAAACAACAAACATAAGGCAGGTTAACATGAAAACACAAGATCTAAGTAAAAAATGGAAGCCACGTTTTCTTTGATCAAATCACAGCTTTATTTTAACAGATAAATTAAGCTTAGGCCAAGCATTACAGCTGTCTTAAACATAAATTATAAAAAATTCAAACAAAAGTATAGGTCCCCTTGATAGGATCTACAACGGGATCAGAGAGTCTTGTTATAGTGTCTGTTACCGGAGTGACAAGGCTCTCATCGGGAGTGTTGGGAAAAACCCAAACCTCCCCTGCTTGCTTGCTTGAGGAAGCTTTGGGTCTGAGACAACTAAAAATGAACCATTGCCTACCATCATCAATCACCTCCAGTACCTGTAGAGTTATAAAGAGAGAATTTCTAAAGCCACGCGGATACGACGTCCAGCCTCAGCTGCCTTCTTTTCTCGGTACCTGCGGTCCATTTCTCTATAAAAATTTTAAAATACAAGTAAAACAAGTGTATCTACTGGTCTTAAAATCATGGAGAATATTCAGACAATTTTTCGATGTCACAAAGAGAAAAAAAAAACAGTAAGCTAAAAAAGACAGTTCTTACATCCTCAAAGCTTTCTCTCGTTCTCTGTTTTCTTCCATGGCTATAATCAACATCTTGTTTGCAATTTTTTTTTCTTTTGTCTGATCCCTTCTCCTTATACTTGCAAGGTGCTGACGCTCAAGGTATGCCTGATATTACTCTGGCTTCTTCTCTTTCCACTCATTTCGTAGCTTGGTACTTCGAGATGACATTTTTCAAGTCAAGAACTCCAGTACCTATCAGACTTAAATCATGATAAAGTGCTAAAAATTATGGTTATTACACTATCAATCATTATCTCAAATTATTAATTTAGCCCTAAAGAAAAGAAAAAGTGAGAAAAGGCATTTGTACATAAGTTTTGAAAAATTGAGTCTGTCCTCAATCTGCAATTAGACTAGCAGACAATTTTATGTAAAGTAAGAAACGTTCATAGTGTTTAGCCCTATATCTAGATCTACAGAAGTCCAAACCTAGAGAAACCTAATAAACAAAAAAAAAATCTCGCAAAAATATCTAGATCCATACAATAAGTACAGTCAACAGGTCTAAACAGTTATTTTCTCATTAAGACAATTATTTTTCTAACTTGAAAACTGTAATGTGGTTCAGAAACTTATTTTAAAGTGTTTCCGTAAACAGACGTTCGCACCAGTCTTGTTTCAGACATACAACGTTCACTGCATATGTGGTTCCGGTGAAACGACGGGCGCCGCCATTTTCTTTCCGATCAACGACGTTCGCCGCCATAATGGCTGCCACTCGCGTCAAAAGTAATTCCGAACCACCGACGCTCGCACCCGACTGCCCAGTTTCAAAGCTTAGACATTGCATACTATTGAATTTGAAAGAAAAAGAAGAAATATTTAACCTAAAACCACACAGAACAACGAAATGCAAACTAAATTTCGGTTTTACCACACTACTATAGCCTAAAAGCATCTATGTTTGTCAAAAAATGTTTTGGAACACGCCGAATTTGTAGATCTAGGGCGAATGTCGCCGCGAACGTCGATAAGAAACACAATTTTAATTAAGCAAAAGCACTCTACTTACCTTCGCTAAAGGTGAATTCCAATTAGCACAAGAATCGTCGATGAAAAAAGATTGTGTTCGATCTGCTATCGGGTTCCAAAGTCGCCGTGAAACAAAAGCTAGATGATAGTAAACGATGCAGCGAACGTCGATCAGTGCCGGAAACACACCGCTTCGAAACGAAAATATCTGATAAAGTGTCTCTAAATGCACGAAACTTGCGTCTGTCGGGGTTGTATACACACTACTAATATTAAGCATCACGTTTTTACCACCAAAAGAGTGATCATGATATCATTACTATTAATAGTGGGCTAGGTCTACGGTCCTTCAATCGGAAACACACGACGTCGGCATTTTGGCAATTTTAACACAGCCACACATTTCCCTTCGCTCAGCAAATGGTAGCATTTAATGTGTTTTTAATAGCGTTGACACTTATTCTTGCATTAAATGAGACCTAAAAGGTTTTCATGAACAATTTGGTTCTAATAATAGCTTATATTTACATAGTACGTTAAAGTGGGAAATGCTGTGTTTCTGAAAAACTACGTTCGCAAAGAAAAAAAAATAATTAAAAATAGAAATACGTCATCAAGCTGCATTTTGTTGCTTCTTGTGTTAATTTGAGGCACAGATAACACATTGAAAGTTAAATGAATGTTTATTTTGGGTTATCTTTCTCACAACATTGTATGCAAGTTGCAACCTCTATACAACCCCCAATTTTGTGAAACCCGCCATAATTCTTTTTTTTTTTAATTATTCAATGTGGCATTTGTAAGGCAGTCTGAGAAAACCTGTCAAGTTGTGCAAAAGTTTTTATTAATAGGCCTAAATAGAAAGTTTGGCTTTATGCCTGATAGAGGAACTAGAAGCGCAATATTCACTTTGTCAATGCTTATAGAAAGGTATGTAGAAATGCAAAAAGATCTCCACCTCTGTTTCATTGATCATTCTAGGGCCTTTGACAAAGTAAAACGTGTAGAGCTGATAGACATCTATGGGAAAGATCTGAGAGTAATTAAAAATTTATACTGGGATCAAACTGCATCTGTAAGAATTGAAGAAGAACATGTCGATTTCAAATCCATCAAAAGAGGTGTGAGGCAGGGATTTGTGATCTTTTTAACCTATATAGTGAAATAACTTAAGGAATCAGATTTAAAAATAAATGGAGAGAATCTTAATAGTCTCAGGTATGCAGAAGCTATAGTTTTAATAGCAGAATCTGGAGAACAACTCCAGAAACTTCTAGATACTGTAGTTTTAGAGCGCAAAAGAATGGGCCTATCTTTGAATGTAAAGAAAACGGAATGTATGGTGATCTCAAAGAAATCCTCTAGCCCCAAGTGCAATCTAATTAGCAAAGGCAAACAGATCAAACACGTTTCAAAAATCAAATATCTAGGTTACCTGATAACATCAGATGGCAGATGCACAAGTGAAATAAGTAAAAGAATAGCTATGGCCAAAAATATATTCCACAAAATGAAACCAATACTGGCAAACAAAAATATAAGTATGAAAACCAAAATAAGATCAATGTATATATATATATATATATATATATATATATATATATATATATATATATATATATATATATATGTATGGTCAGTAGTTTTTATGGTAGTAAATGTTGAACAATAAACTAAGGAAACAGAGAAAAAAAACTAGAAGCAGTAGAGATGTGGTTTATCAGAGGAATGATGAGGATATCATGGACAGAAAAAAAGTCTAATGAATTGGTACTGAAAGAGGCTAATCTTGAGCGATCACTAATTAAAACCATAAGACAGAGGCAACAACAGTTTTTAGGCCATATTTATTGACACAAGGGTTGAGAACACTTAGCAATCACTGGAAAGATTGAAGACAAACGCAGTAGAAGTAGACAGAGAATAACTTTAATTGAAAGTCTTAAGTCATGGGCAAGAGGCAAGGGTAGCAACAACAACCTTATTAAATTAAATGAGAATAGGTTTGAGTGGAGGAACGTGATCACACATGTCTGTTCCAGACAAGGTACCTGAAGAAGAGAGTGGAAATTGGTCATGGTCAAATTTCGTTGAGGTCAGATCATTATTTAACAACCATTTCTACACCTTTTGTGTGAGTTTCAAGATGAAGTGAAACTTATAGATATTTGAATTTTGCATAACAAAACATGTTGTATTGAGTGAAATGTTGAAAATTATGTAATATAATGTACTCGACTCCTACAACTTTGTACCCTTTGATAAACGGACTAATGAATTCCCATCCCTTCACACTATATGTCAAACAAAAGGAAAATTCCCCAGCTTTTCATTCATAACCAGTGCACATGAATACACTGACCTAGAAGGGATTTAGAGACTTTGCACAGCCCATATCCTCCCTTTCTCAAAGCTTTCAGACACTACCCTCACCCAGTAGCTTTTCTCCTCGAGTCAAGTGGATAATTGTGTATATTCTCATCTGTTTTTTTGGTTTTTTTTTAATTGTCTCTCATCAGTAAAGATAATTACATCCTCTAAGTAAAGCATGAACTGTTTTAAATTAATTATTTTATTGTGAGTAGGCCTTCTACTACGGTTGCTAAGAATGATAACAATAACAACAACAGTAGACAGATCGCAAGACATCGCAACCATTTAAGAGATATCGGTCTTCATGGCTTGGCCTCTGAAAATGATCAGAGAGAATTGATTTCTGACTACTTCTGTGATAATGAAAGCCCTGAGAAAGATGATGATGTTACAACTGACAGAAATAAATGAATAAAATACATCTTTATCATGTTCTCTTTATCAATATCCCAAATCTAAGTCTAGATCTAAAACTAGGCTAGATCTAGATAGATTTTTTCTTAACCAGCTTCTCCTGATAAATCTAGACCTATCCACCTTTCTGTATTTCCTAGGAACAGTCTAGAACTAGATTAGCTCATGTTAATTGTTATATCTTGTCTTTATCTCCATTCTAGATCTTGATCTAGATATTAATGTAAAAGAAAACAATCCATTACTTGGACTAAAAGTATCTTTCGTGCTAGTTTGACACTATATTATTGTTCAAAAAATGGATTTTTACTTAATATGCTGGACATGCAATGATATTATAACAAAAAAAAATGACTGGAAGATTTTTTTGTTTTGGAAATCACACAAAAAAGAAGAAAAAAACGCCTGAACTTTTAATCTAATTTTCTCATTTTGTCACATGCATATTTGTTTTGAGCCTTTAAACTGTGATAACTCAGGCTAGAATTAAGATCTTAAAAATTTAAAGACCAAAGTGATCAGTAATATTTCAACATGATGCAAGAAACTCAAAATGCAAATTTTCGCATCCTGATAGGTTTTCTCAGATTGCCTCACATTTTCTCAAGCCTTTTGCAGTATTCTCAAATTTTTAATTGGATTGACGGTGAATTTTTCACAAATATGCTGCAATTCATATAATTCATGAAATATGTAAGGTTATTAAAATCATCATCTCTTGTTCTCTACCCTGCCACACCTTTTTACAGAATAAGCATAGATGTGCCATGAAGCTTAATGGAGCTTTACATATTTAACCCTCTCAGATGACAGCCTGTATTAAATCTTGATCTGTTGGCACAAATTATTTGACAGCTTTGATTATAGTAATTTCTTTATAAATTAAAACACTTAAATAAAAAAAAAATGTAAAACAAGCCAAAATATATGGCTAAAACTAATATGATCAATATGATCCTCAGGTCCCCCCCCCCTTTTTTTTTAATTACCCTGGCTAAACTATTTCAAAATGATTTCTACAGTCCTCACAAGTTCAGTTTAAAAGTATTCTTTTGCACCAAGTGTTTATATTTTCCTCTCGATGGAGATTTTAAATTTTGAGCTCCAGGCTGGTTGAAATGCTCTGTCTCTCTCTCTTTTTTTTTTTTTTTTTTTTTTTTTAATTTAAGTACATACCTTTTGTTTATTTCAGACTATGGGTTGAACAGTATCCTTTATCAGCGGGGTCTCTACCCCCCTGAATCTTTCACACATGCTCAGCAGTGGGGCCTTACTATGCTGGTGACTTGTGATGAAGAGTTGCGGAAGTTCTGTGATCAAATAATCTCACAAGTTAAAAGTATGTTGATGCTGTTAAAACCTTAGAGAGATTATTAAACATGTACTTGCTTCTCTTCAGATAAATTTGCTTTTTAAGTTCTTCGCCACATTTTCTCTGGTTTTTGTTTCTTCTTTGCCATTACCTGGTGGTTAATAGAGAGAGGAGCACATGTTAGATGATCTAATTTTCAATGAATGTGTAATGCAGTCTCCTTAAGTTTTAAAGCAACAAATCTACATGATTTTGGTGTAAAAAATCTGTCTGGTTTTTTTAAAGCAAAATAAATATTACCCTGGATTTGAATTAATTATATTGAATTTTAAAACCTGCAAAGTTATGGACAGATGTATATGGAACGCCATTTACATAATCTTTAGATGCATTTACATGTAAACAATCAACTTGGTTTGTTTGTTTGTGGTTTTTTTGTTGTTGTTGTTTTTTGCTTTTGTGTGTATAGGGGGGGGAGAACATTTTTTATTGAAATCTAATTAAGGTTTTATCCTGAGAAGAAAGAGAACATTAAAATTTTGGAAAATTCTCAAAAATAGATTGAAATATACATTTTATAATAAGAATCTTTTGAATACCTAAAGGAATCTTTTCACAAAAGACAATGTTACATTACTTACCTTGTATTTCATTGCCTCATCTATTGGAGCCCAGTTCTAATTTTTAGCATCAGTATATACCTTTTTGGAACATGCATTTTTTGCATTCGTTTTTTTTATTTATCATGTTCTGACTCTTCAGCATCTGTACTTAAAGATTAATTTTGAAAACCTAAATTTTGTACTAGTTTTCTATGCAGTTGAGTCCACAATATTCAAATCCAAAAAATTTGAAGTTGGTAATTTCAAGTCAATTGATTTGATCCTTTTTTTATCTGTTGGCATTATATTGACAGTTTTTATATGACCATAGTCTGATTCAGGTATCCACTCATTTCAAATGCATGACACTGGTTTCTTGCAGTAATCTTAGTACTAAGAATCACTTTTCAAGTATATGAAAAAGGCACAATGGGTTGCTCTGCAGGACATGGGATATGTGTGTCTGTATGTTATTTCTATTGGTTTTACCCATGCAGAGAGAGGACAAAACAATTCAGAGCATTGAGCCTTGACTGGGCAGCAAATTATGTTCTATTCATAGTCAGAAGAAGAGGATTCTGATGCTGTGTTTGTGGGTCTACAATAAGCATTGACTTACCATTCTAGTCTCTATCTATCATCTGTAGAAGATTATGAGTAAGAATGGGAAGGCTTGGTGCTACAAGAAAAGTGTATTTGCGAATAAGTTAGTATCAAGTGAACTGGCTAGTGCTTTTATACAACAGCAGTAGTTGGACATCAATATTGGCAATGCTATTTTGTATCGGTTTTGTCAAAGGGGTGAAATATCATTCATAGATACTTCCCTTGCATTTTTTTTTCTTCTCTGTTGCAGCTATTAGAATTTTAAGTAATTCAGTTTTATATCTCATTGGCCTATTTTTTAAACATTTGCTGTAAAGCTATTTAATTATCAAACAGGAAAAATTTTGCGGCCTGTCTTCCTTTTTTAAAGTCATGATTTAGGCCTACCTCAAAGGTATATTAATTAAATTTTTTTTCAAATTGGCTTCAAAACTGTTTGCCTCTTTCCCTTCTCAAGCTTGGCTGATGGATTTATCAATTGAAAAACTGGTGGTTGTCATTAAGCAGAAAGGTACAGATGAGGTGTTGGAAAGATGGCAGTTTGATATTGATTGTGATAAAACAGTCAACAATGAGACGTAGGTGAACATTATGTTAAATCATTATGAAGAGAATTTTGTAAATCAAACACTATTTAAGTTAAATGAATTGCAGTGCCTGATTTATTAATTTTGTTTTCTCTTTATTAAAATTATGTTTCTAAATTCTTTTCATTTTTAATTTAGAGAAGTTGGAATATTTTTCTTTGATGTTGAAAGTTTTATGAATCGCAAATGCAGTGATTGAGTTTGGTTTTTCTAAGCATTACTTTTTCTTTGGTCAAGAATTTGGAATATCAAGCTAAGTTTACATGCAGCATAATGCATAAATAAATAAATATACTTTTTATATTGAATTTAGCAACTTAATACAGCATAATGAATAAATAAATATACTCTTTAGATTGAATTTAGCAATTTACTTCATAATTCTAAGTTTTTGGAATTGACATTGAGAAAGTCATGACACAGTGGTTTAAAGTCTCAAGGTACTTTCTTTTATGCAGTGAAGATTTCTCTGATCATGCATCTTTTTTATATTATTGTATTTGCAAAACGACAATGAATTTTGTGCAGTTTTAGGTGCATTTTTCTCTAACGTCACATACAATTTTTGTCCGCCATCACACGCATAACTTTTTACTCATTTATTTTGCAAACAAAGCTATGCAAAGGGCCTTTTTTCAGCTGTGTCAAAATCCAAGTAATGGAAATTAATACTCCATATATGCAATTGCAAAAAAAAAATTCTTTACAACCAAAATAAAGTCATGAAAACTTATAAAGTGGCCAAGTCACGCGCTCTTGGTCCCGACTCTCAGATACAGTGTCAATTAGTAAATTATTTTGAAGGAACAGGACGGGAGAGAAAAAATGTCCAAGTTTCAGAAAGTCAGAGAGGTGATGCTCAACACTGCTGTATACATGTTAGTTATCTAACCAACTTCACATCATACTTTTTTTCACACCTCAGGAAAAGAGAAGCGTCTAATAAAGAAATCACATCTGGCATACAGGCAGTCATACGGCAAATTACTGCATCAGTGACTTTTCTACCTCTGCTGGACAAAGAGTGTAAGTGGGCAGTGAAATTTACCATCAGTAATTTACTGGAATTGTTTTCACATGCTTTGCTCCATGTTATTTTTTTATTCAAAGAAATTCTCATGTACCTCAATGAAGAGCATTGGTGTGGCGCAGTAGCTAATGAATATGCTTTGAAATCTGCACCAACATTTTCATCACGGGTTTCAGTTCAAGAAATTTAATTAACACCGTCGTCTGATTAAGTCCTAAAAAAAGCCTTAGACTTTATGCGCAATCAGATGTAACTCAATGGATTTTTCAAGTTTTATCCAAGAAATTGCATGAAGTCATGAAACGGAAGGAAATGGTGACTCAAAATCCTACAATATCAACATAGGTATCATTACAGTTGAGTTCATTTAAAGCGCCATTGTAATGTCTAGAAATTTTTTAATTTATTCAGAATATTTTTTTTTTTTATGGGACAAAAAGTAACAATCTGGGCAGTCAAATGATTTAAGTTTAGCTGTCTTTCAGAATATCATATATATTCAATCTACTGGTAATTTTTCAGGCTCTTTTGATGTACTGGTATACACTGACAAAGGCTTAGAAGTTCCCACATCTTGGGGAGAAACAGGACCTCATCTAATCTACAACTCTGAAGAAGTGCGGCTAAAATCATTTTCTACAACAATCCATAAAGTCAGTGCGGCAGTGGCTTTCAAAAAATCAGATTAGATACGTATTGCTATACTTTGAATTGTATTGTAAAATACATTTATTTTGGAGGCTGAAGGAAATAAAGTTTGTTTGAATGAGTCAGTACTTGAATTTACGTATATCTGGTAAAAATTAATAGTATTTTATTAAAATTTGAAAGCCTGAAACTTTGAAAATCTACAATAATGCTCTACGTGACTTTAATTTTGCTAGGTTTAAAGTGACTTCTATAAAATTTCTATTTTATCCAATAGCAGTTTGTCACAAGCACAGTTTTGTCTACACAGAAAATTAAAAACTTCTTTCTTTTGAAAAGTGTGAAAGGCTTGAAATAAAAGAAATGTTAATCCACTTATGGTGTGATTCCCTTCAGAGTACAAGAATCAAGGAATGTTAAGGAATCAAAAGTTTCTAAGAGTGGAGGGCAAAGCAGAATAGAAATGATCTTTAAGAAAGTAGAGGAACCAAATCTATTTATAGACCCCTAGCAAAAATATTGGAAGGGCAGACAAGCTAGAGATCCAAGGCTGTACAAATAGTTTTAGGAAGCATGGCATGCTCATCTTCAAATGTGTAGTGGTCTGAAAAACAGTCAAGTTGCGGTTTTGCATGACTGACTTTAAAATGAACATCATTAACTAAAAGGGTGAAAACTACTCACCTCTTTATGTGGGAAACTTTGCAAAATTTTTCTGTACATAAAGCATTGAGAATTTCTCCTTTTTTACTTCAATATTTTGAGTTGATCTCAGTGATCTCGACTCATTTTGTCAGGCCGCTACACAAGTAGATTTTAAAACATTTCAGATCTTTGAAAGCATTTAAAAGTCTATAGCAAATGTATTTAAGGGGATTTAGTTCCTTTGCATGAAAAATTAGTAGAATTAGACTGGAATCAGATCTGTGATGGGCATTTACAAATGTTTGTTTTTCTGCCCTTTCAAAAATAGATTTTGGTTTTTCCTCCTAGTTATCGTGAAATCTTATGAGGTTGAGCAAGAAATAAAGCTCAAATTGCAGTGCTGCCTCCCCTAATGATATGTATGATAAAATTGACTTTCCTTTTCTGTTCCATTCAGAATAAGATAAAATGCTTGATTGAGTCCCAAGGGATTCTAGAAAATTGTACATGAGTTTTTAGTTGAATTCATTTTTTTTCTTTTTTAAATTGATTAGTTTTTACACCTCAGCCTAGATGATATGACCAATGCTTTAATTTGAATCAAGGATAATCCTATAGCATGAAGTTGAAAAAATAAACTGAAATTATTGTTAACTTCTTTGGTCCTTATATTATTGCATGTTATTTAGATTGCACAGCCTTCTTTTATTGGTGATCACATTATGTTTCTGTTGGTCCTGTACTTGTAAGACAAACATTAACAGGAGGCATGTGATTTTTTGTTACAGTCAAGGCAGCCAGATTAAATTTTTGTAGATAATTGCTCTCTTTCCTGTCTCTCTCCTCTCTTCCTCTCTGTCTCTTGCTCTTTCTGCTCTTGAAACTTTTTTTGTGAAATGGGGCACAAAACTACTCAGGTTAAACTCATGTTAGCAGCTCTGATATATAATGGATAAGTATACTCTATAATAGGATAAAGGAAAGAGTTGACGTAATGATATAGGCCTACATGGGCACTGTTACATGTATTTGACATGGTGCTAAAAGATCCTAATAAGGAAAATTTCTTTTGTTTTGTTTTTTTCCTGAAATATTTGTGGATTACATTTAATTAATTTCAAAGAAATTTTCCTGAACAATCTTTATTATTTTTGACTGTAGGTCAATGAAAGTCTTCTTTTGACACAAGGGTAAAAAAATGTTGCCTGTGCTGTGGGAAAAAGTTCATGATAATGTCAAGTTTCTGTTTCAAATCATGATGTGTAAAGGCCATTTTGGCACTTTTGAAAGATTACTCTAGATTTATTAGCTTTTGTGATTGTGTGATTGGAATTCAGAAATTAGCACTAGAAAAAGATTGAATTCTGCATAGGATATAACATTCTACTTTAGTCTCTTAGTGGTATTGATAGGACCTACACAAAGCATACAAAATAAACCAAGCCCTTTAATAGATGCTATGCAGGGAAGAAAAACACAACTGTTGCATTTCCATATTGAGGCCTTGTGAGATTGAATTTCCCATGTAATATATGACTGTTTTGTTATGTATTTTGCAAAATTTTTACAATTTTATATTGCAGGAAAAACCAATGTTTGCAATTTTGTGCCTTTATATTTGTTTGTAAAATACCATGTAATGTTACATTTGATGATTATTGCGTTGAGCAAACTAATTATTATTTGATGATTATCACAAAGGGAAAATAAAATTACTAAATAATATTGTATCTTGATCTTTACATCGTTTTTGCTTATAGACTTTTTGATTGATAAAAAGGTGGCATACAATTAAAAAGGCATTACTCTGAACAGAATAGATGTATAAGTTGTTCTTCTTGCCACTATTCAAATCAAATCCTAAGAGTCCATGATTTATTGCGCATGCCAGTTTTCATGTGAACAATAAATGTTCTCTAAAATATACTAAAGACTTCTTTTGTTATTGAATGTTGGTTAAACTTGTGTTATTTTGCATTCCTGATCTTAAATAATCCAAAATTTATTTGCTCACAATGATGTTTGGGAAAGCAAAATTAATGTGCATGTATGCCATTTGGATATGAATTTTTTTACAACTTAAAATTGCACAATTGTTAATTATTCACACACTATGAAAACAAAATTTGTGTTCCAAAGACAAACGTTATTTGAAGCAAGTAACTGATCGGCATTAAAATAAATAAATGTACAAGAAAAGAGAACAGGCGACTTCTGTCACACAAAATTTTGCAGGCATGCTGCTGATACGCTATTTCAATGTGTATTTAAATCAATAAATGGAAATTGCTATTAATTATGCTTGAGCAAAAGTAATTATATTATATTATTTGCCTTTATTCTCACATGTACTTTGAATAAGCAAAGAAAAGTTATCTTAAGACATTTCAAACTAGCCAGTTTCACTTTTTGAACAGAATCATTAATTGCTAGTCATCGTTCCATCTTTTAAACACAAGGATTTAAAATGCAGACAAAATGTCCAGCAAACATTTAAGTTTGTTGCTAATAAAATATGGTAGTATTTTAAAAATTTTGTAACATATTTGCACCATAAAAATGAAGCTGGCTGGGCAAATTTTGAAAATTCATAATGGTGATTAATTTAATATCAAATTACAGGATTCAGTTTAATCAGGGTTACAAATTATCAAATAAACCTAATATTGATCATTAACACTGGCAAATTAGCTATATGGACCAGTTTGGGATAGTGAAATAAAAATTGTTCTTCAAAATGTCTCAAAACTTATTTTTGTTGCTGAAGTGAACTTTGGAACATATACATATTAATATCATACTTGGGTCTTATTTTTTTTTTTTAAATACTGTATAAATCAAAAGGTAACTTGAAATAGAAAAATTATGAACAAATTCTAAAAAACAAGATTGCATATGAAACAGTATAGGCAACAAAACCACCGGTGTCTGAGACAGTGCCTGCTCAGTAGTACTATAGATTCGCCTGTGATTCTATTTCTAGCCATAAAAAAAAAAGTAATAAAGAAAATTTTTATTTTTTAATTTTTTAGTTTATACAGAATGAAACGACGGCCCACAAAATGGATTACGATATTTGGTCCAGGTTCAATCACGTTTCAATGATACAAAAATAAATGCGTTTCACGTAGAGTATTACCAAAGAAGTACAAGTAGCAGCAGCAATAGCAGTAGGCCTACTAGTAGTAGTAATAGTGGTGGTGGTAGTAGTAGTTGTAGTTACGGTGGTAAGTGGTATTTGTGGTAGAGGTAGCTATATGTATTCGTAGAAGTAGTATACTTGTATCAAGAGTATTAGACAAGTGAGTTGTGGTATTTGTTGATGTAGAATTAGTACATTTATGATATTAATCAGTGTTGGTGGTGGTGCTAGTCCTAGTAGTGGCAATGGTAACAAATTCGGTTCTGATGATGGTCGAATAAATAGTAGAATCGAGAGAGAAAGGGATGGTTCTAAATTGGAAGTTGAAGTGAAGGTGACAATGATAGTGTTAATAAAAATCGTTGTACCGGTACTACTGTATACACTATAGTGAATTTCCGTGGACGGTCTGCCTCTGATGAGCAATCAATTTTAACAGCTTGCTTTTACAATAATATCAATGAAACGCCTAGTTGGTGTATTGTAATGATGAATTTATAAGGTGATGTAACGTAGCATAAAAAGAATCCATACAAACTGCACATCGTGAAATTGATAATAATATTGCTGATTATAAAATATAATACATTGTATTAACAGTAATGGTGATGATGATTTTGTTATTATTGTTGTTTTTGTTGCTCAGTTTTGCTGTCATGATGTTGAAGACGAAGATGATAGTAACTACAACTACAATACAAAACGAAACGAATAATTAGGGAAATAAAATACAAACAAAAGACAGGGCCATACGTTCGTAATTTAACAACGATACACATAAAAGTATATATTTTGACATCAGTTTCTGAAGTTTGTTTTTTTTTTTAAGTTGTTATTGAATTTTTTTTTCTTTTTTAAAGTATGAATACAGTGGATATTTTGAAGGTGCTCGCCCCTTCCCTCCCCCCCAAAAAATACGGATACACTTATTGAAAACTAAAATTGAAAGCTCTGACGTGAGATACTCATGTGATGTGTAGAATATATGCATCAACGCTTATTCACTCAGAGACCATCCTAGAAATATATCCAGTGCCAGGAAGGATTTCAGAAAATTTTCCGTGCTTATCATATCATGAAGTACATGAGTGAAAAAAGCAGTGACGTTTTTATAGAAGAAAATAAAAAACATAAATGATGAGTGATAATTCGGGTTCCAGGAAATTTTGCGATGCTTAGCAGCTTACTCATAATAAAACACAAGTGATACAGGAGTGATCGAGGGCAGGCTCTTATGATGTCGGCACTTTCTTTTGTCTGGGTCATGCCGACTTTGTTTTGCTTGAAATCAGGTCAACCGGAACGATATCAACATGCGTCAGGATGATTCTGTTTTATTTTTGTAGCTGATATTTATAACAATTTTAAGTGCATAGTAGCGCGAAGAGGTGCGTCTTTGTGAATGAGACAGAGAAAGAAAGAGGGAGACAGTAGACAGAGAGCTGTTCTGTTTTGAGTAGAGATTCTGTTCACCCGTCCATTTCAAGGTGTTCTCAAGCTTTTAGGCCCTCGTTAATTCAGGGC
This sequence comes from Plakobranchus ocellatus, assembly GCA_019648995.1. Classification (NCBI taxonomy): domain Eukaryota; kingdom Metazoa; phylum Mollusca; class Gastropoda; family Plakobranchidae; genus Plakobranchus; species Plakobranchus ocellatus. The sequence continues at coordinate 4,890,461 of BLXT01007309.1, read as the reverse complement.
ATCGGTGATAGGTATTGATCTCGCGACAGACACAGAGATTG
>BLXT01007309.1:4871156-4885987 GCA_019648995.1 Plakobranchus ocellatus | reverse complement strand
CATTTTAACAGCCAATTTCCAAAGCAACCAGCAACTTCATTTATTTCTGGTTTTTTTTTTAATGTTCTTTTCTCCGTTTCCAATAATTTTAGACATGTCACGATATAAATTCTTCATGACTCGGCCTACTAAAGTTCAACCAAAAACAGAATGAACGAAGATTGCAATAAATTGCATCAGCAGGAAGGAAATTAATATTTCCATAGCATCAAATAGGACATTTTTGTAGCATGTGAACTTGTTGCCCGTCACGCCCTGTTTACTTTATTCGTTTGGTTTTTAATTCAGGTGTGCTAAAAATGGAACGTAAATAGCCGTGATGTAGGCCTAATGTATCATTCCTAGACTTTTCTTCTTGCAGCAGCAGCAGTTGCAGTAGTAGTAGTAGTAGTAGTAGTAGTAGTAGTAGTAGTAGTAGTAGTAGTAGTAGTAGTAGTGGTAGTAGTAGTAGTAGTAGTAGTGGCGGTAGTGGTAGTTATTGTTGTTGTTGTTGTTGTGATAAGAGTAGCTGCAACAGAAGTAGCAGTAGTAGTAATAGTAGTGGTTGTGGTGTCTGTATGCCAGTGGTAATTAAAGAGTGATTGGTGGCAAATGTCGTGATCGTAGTACGGTTGTCGTGGCAGTGATATTGGCAGCGGTGGCGATGATATGGTGGTCGTGGTAGTGGTGGATGTTGTATCGGTGGCAGTGGCAATGGCAGTGGTGCTAGTAGTGGAAGTGGTAATTTCGATTACGGTTGTGCCAATCGTACTTGTAGCGGAAATTTTAATAGGTGCGGCAGTGGCTGTCTGGGATCACCAAATCTAGCATACTATTTGTTTCTTCATCATAAAATATACATTTATTTACAAAACCAACGCTGTCTAAGCTGCTAAAAAAAAGTAATTAAATACCTTCAAGAGATAGCCTTTAACAGGATATATAACGTAACAAAGTCCCATATCTTTTAGTACGAAGATAATAATAATGGCAACACAAGAACTAAAGAAATTTTAAACTAAGAGCACTAACATAGGAAAGGGTTAACAAAAATGTTAATTCCAATTCCCATATTCTCACTTCTACCTATTAATTATGTAAAGGTAACAAAACAAAACATGTCATGTATATTAGAGGGATATAATAAAACATTCAACAAAAGGGTAAACAGCATCAGCTCCACATCATAGGCCTACGTTTTCATATTCCATATTTGCATTGGAAGTTCGTTAGCATGGCCGCCCCAACGACGCCTCCTTATTAGGCCTACACATCCGAGTCGCCGATAGAGAAAAGAGAGAGAGAGAGAGAGAGAGAGAGAGAGAGAGAGAGAGAGAGAGAGAGAGAGCAAAAAGGTGAGGATGCAAAAAAATATAAAAAGAGATAAATTGAGACTTTTCTGGTCACAAATTATGCATGGCGAATCTTTCTTTTATTTCTCACATCATAATTTCTTTTCTTTTTTTTTTTTTTTCTAATACTCACAAAATTCATCTTTATGAGCACCAGGTTTTGCTCTGTCAAGATTTTACCTTCATTATCTTTCTCAATACGCTCCCTCTTCCAGGCTCTGCTTGTATGAATGAAACTACAGACAGCTGAGGCATCTGTAAGCCTACTTACTATTGAAATCGTTACCGGTACCAACTCCACTATGGCAAGATGAAGGTGTTTGAATAAAGAGGGAAGGTCAAAATGTTGGAATAAAGAACGAAGGTCAAGATGTTTCAATACAGGGAGATCCTCAACAGCTATTGTTATGCTTAACACTGATAGCTTGCAAGTAAAAAATGTTTTAAAAACATTTTGTCATGACTGTCGTGCGAAAAAATTCCATTCTTGGCACAAAATCACTCCTACCCGTACAAATGTCTCTCTTACGTCAGCCTGAATCAGGCAATTATTCCCCAATAATGATTCATCATCTCTACTTGAATCTATAGCTGAATGCTTTGTTACCTAACATATATCAACTACCTTACGCCTGCTTGCTCGTAGTATACTTTGTAATCGATTGTTCTGCTTTCTAAAGGCGGTGCATGTTGACCAAGTGATATAAATAGTAGTACTCAGAACATGATAAAATATTTTAGAGTTGCCTCTGTGAACGAATTCTCAACTCTAGATTATCGGTAAGGGGTATTCGCTATTATGCTAATTAAACAGCAGCGATCTCAAACAATAGTGCAGTAATGAGCTTGGCTAATTAAACACCGGTGCTCAATATAAGAAATCGCCATTGCTTTAAACTTTTTTTTCCACTACTATAGTTTGAGTGGAGGAACATGATCGCCAATGTCTGTTTCAGACAAGGTGCCTGATGATGATGATGATGATGATGATGATGATGATGATGATGATGATGATGCTGATGATGATGATGATGATAGTTAAAAAATACTGTTCCAAATTATTTCTATCCTTTCTAGTTTCTACTATAATTCTAGTTTGACTAGTGCGAGGACCAAATGGGTAATAAAATTAACTCTTTCCACTAACGATAGCGCAAAGACATGGGGGGTCGTTGTTTCTGTAATGATAAAATGAGAAGCGTTTTTGCCAATCACAGCCTCTGAATATCAAACAAACATGAAATTTGTATTGCACATGCAATAGTCGTAAGTCCAAATTCATGAGTGAGACTTCGCTACTAGTGTTATTGTTTCACCCCTCATTTATTTTTGAGAAAATTGATATCATGGCCTGTATTTCATCCTATGTAGCAATATTTTGTGCAAATATAAAAATTTTTTCGCTCCACTGCTGAGCCTAAATGTAATGTATTTGCTTTACCGAAGGCAAACATAATTCATTGTACTTTAGTTTTACTAACTATGTCAGACCTGGTGTGTTTTCCAAATTGTCGAAGAATAGATTTGTGAATATACTTTTTTTTTTTTTTATTTGGAAATTTCAGGTCAACATACGCTTTTCTAATATTGATTATCCAAAAAGTTTAGTTTTTCAGGTACAATAAACTTTTGTTTGCTCACGCCACAGTTCTTCATTGATTTCCCTTTAGGTACATGTATATTCCACTTACACCTATGAAATTTCTTTGCCCGTTTGAAAAGAATATTTTTACTATTGGAAACTCAATAATATTGTAACTGTAGCCTTCTAGATTTCAAATATTTTTTTTCTTTTCAATTTTTCTCCTGGCCCTAAAATACTCATGAGAGAACAAGAAAGCAGAGAAACTTTAGAGGAGACACCCTCCATTGGGCAGGTGTTATGGCCCTCAACTTCTGACACTCTAGGGGGATCAGGCCACACCGAGTCTCATGGTTCTTAATGTCTGTTTACTACCGTCTTGAGCGTAAGCTTTGCGTTTTGAACATGCGACTTTTTCTTTTCACATTAACAATAAAATGAAACAAAAAAAAAAAAGAAAAAACGATTATGGCAAAAGCCATTGAATTGCTCAGTTTTCAATATCTATTTTTTTTTTCAATTCTCTAAGCCAAAAAAAAAGGAGGAAAATGCGTTATGAGGAGCTAATCACACTGACTATCTCCTCCTCCCCCTCCCCCCCCAAAAAAAAAAAAATAAAAAAATAAAAAAATTGGGGGGGTTTTTTGCAAATCAAAGTTAGGCATAAAATATTATGCATTCATTCGACAGCTAAATATAGAAGGACGAATATAAAATGACATACGATTTAGCCCTATTCCTTGATTTAACCTTTACTTTAAGCCTTTGCTGCCTACTTTCTTTTAGTTTATCTATAATCTAAGTTATCAGCAAGTTTTTAAAGAAGCATATTATGTAAAATTTACAACCGATCCTGGTTGTTATAATAGAGTCATATTCTTAATCCAAACTATTTGAGAACCGTTCCTGGGTGGATCATAGTCAGATTCTTCGCTCCAAACTCTTCAATAACCTTTCCCAATTGTACACCGTCAAATTCTTTAATCCAAAGTATTTGAGAACCTAACCTGTTTGCAAAATAACCAGATTTTTAAATTCAACTTTCTTAAGAACCTTTCTTATTTCCAACATGTCAAATTCTTTAATCCAACCTGTTTCAGGACCTTTTCTGGTTGTAAAATAGTAAAATTCTTTAATCCAAACTATTTCATGTCAGAACCTATTCTGTTTATAAAATAATCAGATTCTAAAACCCAAACTCCTTGAGAGCTCTTCTTGTTTGTAACATTGTAAATTATTTTTTCTGAACTGTTTGAGAACTCATTCTTTGTTTTAACATGGTCAGGTGATTTAATCCAAAATTTGAGAACCTTTCCTGTTGGTAATACAGTCAGGTTTTTTAATCCAAATTGTTGAAGAATCTTTCCTGATTGTAATATTTTCAGATTCTTTACTTAAACGGTTTGAGAACCTTCATTCATATGCAGATTCTTTAATCCAAACTCGTTGAGAACTGTGCTTATTTGTAACATAGTCAAATTCTTGAATTTAAACCGCTTGTGAACCATTCTTATTTTTAGTCCTATTTTTTTTTTTATGCAAACTGTTTGGGAACCGTTCCTGTTTGTAATATAGTAAGATTCTTTAAATCCAAATTGTTTAAGAATCTTTCATGTTTGTAGTATAATCAGATTCCTAAATTGAAGCTGTTTAAAATATAATCAACTTCTTTAATCCACTTTGTTTAAGAGCTTTTTGGATATGTGTTTAAAAAAAAAAAATCTTTAATTTTTAACGAGAAGAGCACCCAATGCATCTGGGCGCAGTTTATTACGTGAAATAATAAAAATCTGGGTACAACAAAAAGAACTAATTTGGTAACGTTACTTTTGCAAGCCAAAGCAGCATCTCAAAAGCAAAACTGTATTTATTGCTTTGCTCACTTTTATAATCACACTACCGAATAGACTTTCAAGATATTTTTGTTTCACAGCCTATCATGCGTAAGAAATATGACATGCAATGAATTTGACAAGTTTCAAAAAATATAATTCTCATACATAATATCACACTTCTTGAGATCAATCAAATTTAGTCATATTTTATATATAATGACAGAGCTATTTCATGAGCTTTGAAATGATGAACAATAGGTAGAGACATATATTATTTATGTGTCAGTTTGTATCATAATTTTTTGTTTTAATCCGGTGGAAAAAAAGCAGTGAAGGGAAGAAAAGGCCAAACTTGAAATACTTTCTTTTTAATTGAATAATTTTGATTGATCTTAAGTCATATGCACATGTTTTTGATTCAAGTTAAATTTGCAACATCTTTAAACCAGTATGATTGAGCCACATGTGGCAAGTTACATGTTAACTCTGACAGTTTTTATGCAGAAGCCATTTTAAGGTGAAAGATCGATTCTTTTCATTAAAATAATTCCATATTTATATTATTTATGTATATCTATTAAATATGTATTCCATACAGTAGGCTACTTTTTTTTTCTTAGTGATATATTTTTTTTTTTATTGTATTTACCACTTGTGAATCTTTCAGACAAACCCAATAAACCTTACTTCCTTTCTATTCCCAGAAAAGCCATTAACAATATAAAAATATGCAAAAGAAATTAAATTGAAAATAAAAAGAGTGAATAACCACGGGACATTATTAATATACTAAATTTTTTAATTATGTATGTACATTCAGCCACATATTACTCAATTAAATAAATTTCAGCGCTCTCTGTTTCTACCAACATCATTTATATTGTGAATACTTCGCAATTTTTCGTAAACATTATTATTAGTTCTGTTGGTCTTTTTTTTTTTTATTTAGTTCTCTATCTTATGGATAAAAAGTTAGTCTTAGAGCTACAGACTTTCCTGAAATTCTCATATTCTAATTTTTCTCCCCTTTGTTTCCTAGATCCTCAACTAATATTACATGTATGGCTAGAATACAAGAATTTGGTAGATGCCCTTTTCTTGTAGATTCGTTTCATAATTTTTTAAAAAATCCATATTTTTCTGTTCAGTTCTGTCCTTAATCATTGATTTTTCAAAATATACTTACCACTTATGAATACTTCAGACAAGCCTCAATTATCTCTAAATTCTTTCTTCCATTTCCAGTAAGGCCATAAAAAGTATTTTTAAAATATGCAAAGAAAACGAAATGGAACATAAAGAGAATGAATAACTACAGGATATTATCAATCCACTAAGATTTTTTTAAAAATTATTTATATACTTTTAGCCATAATATATTACAAACATAAATAAGTTATAAAGTCCATTTATACAAATACTAGCAATTTTACATAAGCATTTTTTAGAAACATTGTTTAATTTTTTTCAACATTTAGTTCTCTATGTTATTAATAAGAACATAGTTTTACACCAACATATTCTCTTGAAAGTCTCCCTTATATCAACATTTTTTTTCTTTTTGTTTCCTAGATCCTGAATTAATGTTACATGTGTTTTCAGCTAAAATAGAAGCAGTTGACAGATACTCTTATCCTGTAGACTTTACGTTCCTCTTCATCTTTCTAAGTAACATTAAGAAGTGGGAAAAGGGGGGGGGGGGACAGAGCCCTCGCTGTAGGTGCATAGAGGATGAGACAATGAAGTATAGAGGATACGAGATAATAAGAAATCTCACTCAATTTTTTTTTTCCTCTATCCACTATTTTTCTGATGATGTTGGCATCTGGATTGCACTGCACTTTAATTTATCAACCTGACAGTCTAGTGCCATGAGTGCTCATTACATACATTTAAGAGGTTTTTGTTTGTCTTTTTTTTTAAAGGTGTTTGAGAAAATTACATTCATGTTAAATTCGTTTTATATACATGTAAAAAAAGAGACCGCTTTTGTTTTTGTTTGTTTTGGTTTTTTTTTCAAGTTGAATTATAAACATAACCACAATGCACCAAACATAGAAATTAACTTAATTATGGAGCAAAAAAAAATTGATGCATGTATCTCAATCAAAACATGACAAAACCATAACATATGCAACATTTTACATTTTGCATTAAAAAAAAAAGAGGTGATACATTTACACCTGTTTGTTATTATTATATACATTTCAGTCAATTAAATTTTTCAGGTCTTTAATTATTTTTGGTATTTCAAAATAATAAACATTTTTGTCCTGAAAATGTGAACTTATTTTACAAAGTATAAAACAAGGATTAATGATAGAGCAAACAAATTGTGGTATGACTGTGATCACAGATGCAGACTAGTCCTTTTTGGTATCTTAAATACCGCAGGGGTTTCTGTTCCTTTTTCATCAATAATGCTGTAAAATTTTGTATAAAATATTGCCACTAAAACATAAGTATGTACGTGGATGTAATTTCAGTCCTTAATGACAAATTTCTTTACCTTTGCTTCTATTTTCGTGTTTTGTTTTTTTTTTTAATGGCTTTGAAATGGCAAGAATTATTTGGAAGTAGGTTTAGAAATACTTTCAAGACTCACCATTGCCAGTCTAAGATAAAATATCGTGCTCAAGTAAATTATCAATACCTTTTGAGTTTTGCTTTTCACTAGACTTTTTATGTTGGATACATGCGCCAAGACTAGTCCATGTGAGTCCAGAAGTCACATTGTTAAATAATTAAAGCATTTCAGGCTTCATTCTCTAAGCTTTGCAGTGCTAAAAACTGGAAAGAATTGTTGATATTGAGCTAAGATATCAGATTTTCTAATTGCTTGAAAAAAAATGTAGAAAAAGGAATAAAAAATATGGGAAAAAAACAGAATTTTACTTTGTCTCAAAAGTTGTATATGGAACTGACTCATTACAACTGGTCATCAGATGTATAATATCACAAAGCGGTTAAGCAGTCCCTGGTGTATGGGGGAAAAAATAGGCTTTAGTTGCACTCACGAATTTTTATGGTGTGCTTATAAATTCAATGAGACTTTTGATATTACAAGCTCCATCATTATTAGGGTATTATTATTATTATTATTATTATTTACACATACAATATCTTCAAGGTGAATAATTATGACAGCAGGATAAGATTTCAATGAATGTTAAAGTGACATTGAAATGAAATTTTCATTTCTTTTTTTCATATTGACATATATACACATTTAGTATTTTGCAATACATATGAAATCATCAATTATTCAAAAAAAAAAAAAAAAGCTTCAAAAAATGTTGCATGCACTTACAAAATATAAGAAAGACATACCTAGCCATAAGAAGCATTAGGCTTCAGTAAACACCAAGAAACCCTTCTTTGTACATTTAGGAATCCATCTTAATGAATGATTTCTAGCCAAATCTTTCTAAAATATAACACATCTAATGTTTTCTGAATGACCAATTCAGACACTGCCAGGTAGAATCAGGCCTCCATCAAAATAAGATCAAAAGGAATTTAGTAACAGAACTATCATAATGAATTTGATATATAGATGGAAAAGATCTTTGAGGCTTTATTTAAAATTTGTTTTGGAATCAGAATACTGCTAAGCAAACTTATGTGATTATAGACAATATAAAGAGATGAATGATACTAAGGTAGTCTTATGTCATCAGATACCCTCAACATGACAGAAACAGTACAAGAATCTTGAGAGGTATCAAGTTTCAAGTCAAGGGAGAAAAGTGAGCGTAATTATATCTAAAAAGCCACTGCTCATAAATGATAGGATAAACAGGTATTAAAAGTTAAATACCTGAGTTATGTAATTATATTATCTGACAAAACCGTCAGGGACCATACAGAAAAATAGAAATCTCTAGCAGAAAATGCATGTATATGGGGTCTGAGAGGACAAGTCTATAGTCAATGCTATAGAAAAACTGTGAATATTAGCCAAAGAATACTGCTGATAACTTCACGGAAGGAAAAGAAATCAAATAGAGGACAAATATAGGAAGAGCAAAACTCAAAATAGGAAAAGATAAATCATCATAATATGACTAAACAGCTAAATCTTGTGAGTAAAATAAAAGGCAAAGGATACGCAGTTTGAAAAAATAATACTAATTTTAGATCATTTGAACCAACAGGCAATAGTAAAAGACTTGGATCATATCATAAGCCTTTTGAAAATTTCCAAGCAGAGAAATGAGGGACAAAAGTGTGTCTTCTTAAGCACAAAAAGAGGAAGAAAACAGCTTTCAATTTTTGGGTGTTTAAATGAAACAATGCAAACTTAATTGGCATACTTGTTAATAAATAAAGATTTATACATAAGATTCATTTTAAATGTGACACAGTTTATGTTATCGACCTGCACTCCCTTTAAGTAATTTAATGGGTAGAGCCTGACTTGATGGGGCCAAATCTCAAACTGCATTGACAAATTTGTCCCATAGTGTATCTACTGTTGAAAAAATCTAAATCAAGTTAAGATAATCGGCACAGAATGAGCTGACTTACGCAAAAATGACTCAGTAATTAAACTTCAACACTTTTCATCATAAAATACAAAATACAAAGTGTATACACATTGTCATTGTGAATTTTGCCATCTTTTTTAAGTGAATGCAATAAAGAATATGGTTTATCAAAAACAAATTCATTTTGTTAACAAGCGTTGAGATATCAATACTGTTTCATCAAATTGTATTTCTTATATACAACCCATTTTCATCTGAGCAGATTTCACTCTGTGAAGATGAGTTTCTTTTAAAAAGGTAACCACACTCACATATGAGATCATGAATCCACATACAGTCCTTATGTCTTAATTCCACCAAATTGATAGTTTTGAACACATAGCATAAAGACAGCTTATGTGAGGCTATGCAATCATGTGTGACAAAAGCTATTATGGCACAATTGAACAGATAGATATGTTCCAAGCAAAAATCAAATATGAAGGTATCAATTTGATTTCAGAGTTTTTAACTCTGGTTTTCAAATAAATTTACCAAAAAATTTTCAATAAAATTATGAAGAAGAATAAATGATAGAAACTTAAATGTGTACATTTCAAGGGCTCCACTGTAATAAATGGAAATGAATACCTTCATAGTGTTAATCAAGACTCAAAATATACACACAAAAAAATATTTTCAAAACTTTTTAACCTACTTCAACGATAAAGAGCTTTATTGTTTCTTGTACATTTTGTTCTCCTTAGAGTTTGAAACATAGGCCCACATAAAGTTGATGAAAACTGCATCTTTTGTTATTTAAGACAGTATAACACATTTTGCAATTACTGAAGAAAAAATCGTATACACTATAAGAGAAACTGTATATGAAATATGAAATTTAAGAGAAATAAAATATTTCTTTTGTTGTTTTTTGTTTTGTTTTGCTCAGTCAGAGTCAGGCATAAAGAATTAATGAGAAGACAAGAGAACAAGTCGCAAACATACAATTTTTCTTTTGCTATTTTTTTAAGCAGAAAATACAACAAATTTTCTTGCATCTAAAAATGACTATATCAAACCAAAAATATTTACTGAGGTAAAAGAAAAAATTACCAAAAAATGCTCCTTTCTTGTCAACTTCGTTTCTGTATCCTTCCTTACACTGAACTAAAATACTTTTGGCTGCCCTGGCTTTACACCAAAATATTTTCCCCCTCTTCTCGAGTGCAAACAGAGACTACTGTTATTTTTTTTTCATCCAGTATCAAGTGTAGCTTAGATCTAATTCTGTTCTATGCTAACTCTCCTTACCTTTTTTTTCAGAGACAAAGAAAATTTGGATTATTAAGTCATGCGTAGGCTGTATGGTTATCATTGACAGTCTCATCAAAGCCAAGAGTGATCATGCAGCTTTGTGCCCGAACGCTAAATAAGCATTAAGCCTCCTTTTTGTACTACACTTGCATAGCCAAAATTGTGTTTGTATGTATGCTTCTCTTGAGTCAAAATTGAGAGAAAGTATTACAAGCTACAAGATTTAGATCTAAATCTAGCCTAGCTAATTGAGAATTGCTTTTGTAAGTCTCAATTTCACATTTGGCTGTCCGCTTTAGTGATAACGTTTTTTAAATTATCTTATACCAGTGTTATGGTAAAATTTGTCATAGGCATTTACTGGTTTTATATAGACTTATCTTTCAAAATGATAAGTCTAGAATTTCCAGTGAAGCAAAAACTAATCAAGTCATATTAACCTAGTAACAGACTTAAAAATAATTTTTTTTATGTATTTCTTTAACAGCCATAGAGCTGGCGCCACTTAATCTGAATTCAAAGGGGAACAATAAAAAAATTCTGATAAATCAAAAATCTGCTCCAGCTTGAGAGCTATTTTCTTCTAGGGTTCTTGACTTAGGTGTGATGTAAACAAGGTCTTCAAGTCCCACCTCTTTCGTCTAGAGATGACTTTTTAATGGAGACTTTAGAGGCTAACTTTAGTTTGAAAAGGATTCAGAAAGCTACCAAATATTTAGCTTAAAAACATTAAATTCGTGTAAAAGAATTAATTCTAAGTAAACTGACGCAATTTTAACATAGCACTTCAAAGATCATACCAACTTATTGCTTAAAAAAAAACATCCGATAAATGAAGTCAGATCAACATCATCCTAGGCACTTACATATGAAAAAATGAAAATAAGATGATCTACTAACAAAGGTCGAAAACAAATTGTGATTTCACGCAAATAATTGCAAAAGCTCTACTTTAGCATCAATAATTGTTGACAGGGTTGTGTTTCAGATTATAAATCAAACAAGGGATGGTCTGCGTGTTAGTTTTAAAACTAAGAATGCTCTGATGTTTTTGAATGTACGAGCTCTGTTCTTATCTTCTGGTTATTTTTTGAAGTGTGGGCACTCTATTTTCTTTTCATATTTTGCTTAAAATGGTGTATATCAGGTCTCATCTGGAAGAGTCGATTTTAAGCTTTCAAGATCCACATTAATGTTCTCAAGGACAAAGGAACTCAAGCTGCCAAGACCAGAGGTGTTGGTAGAAATGTGTGCATAACATGAGCTCTCATTTGGTGAATTGGCTGGCTTTTGTTCTGCGTGGCTTGTTTGACAAGGTTTTTCATTTATGATGAATGTCTCCGAGTCTGGCACTGAAGACATTAAAGAAGTTAAGACAGCCGAGTCAGCCGACAGGCAAGTTTTTGGAGTCACTGAACTTCGGGCTATTGCGAGAGCAGCTATTTTCTGTGGTTGATGTGTGTTGCTTATGTTACCTCCCCCTGAAATACTTTCTACTGAATTTTTTACGCCTGCCGTACAGCTCAAAGAGTCTGCAGTAGTTTTGGCCAACACCTCAAATGGTTGCTGTGCAACGGATGAGGTCTGTGGATATGTTGTTGCTGCATAAAGTGAGTGGAGAATATGGGACTTAAGAAAGTGTTCTGATTCTTTTTTCCTGGATTGGTGCGATGGAACTCTTGAGTTTGTATAAATTGCTTTGCATTCATTTGCTTTGTGCCAAGATCCATGGGATGTGATTGAAGGGGCAGAAGAAAAGCTATCAATTAGCATTGAAACATTTGGGATGTTAGTTGTGGCTGGTATTCCATTGGAGCTCACAACAGTAGGAGTAAGTCTACTGGCATTTTGTTGAGTGCTAGAAAAGGGTTGGCTAACAGCAGGTACTTTTGCAAATCGATCAACCATTTTTAGCAATTTCAATTCTTCTTCACTCAAAGTATCTGTATCATTATGCAAATTTGTAATATTGCTTTCTGACGGCCCAGAGCTGACCTGAGTTTTAATCATCTGGGCCTTTCTAGTTGAGTTTCCACCATTCAGTAAAGCTGCTGTGATTTCAGAGGCTTTGGAAGAAAAGATGCCTGGAATGCAATCTTTTTTACTTACCATCCAAGGACTATTGGTTACAATTGGAGCAGGTGACACACTTGAGCTTTGCTCTTTTTTTACCTTATCTGGTGTACGTAAAAAAAATTTAAGATCTTGATGGTTCAGTGACATCTGTTTGGCATTGTCAGGTGCAGTTTGTGTTACTTCATTTGTTCCATCAGAGGATGTATCCATTGAAGCTTTTTTCAAATTCTCAGGTAGTGCTGAAAGATATATCAAATTGAAAGTGCTGCCATTGTCTGCTGTTTGGTTTTGGTCCATTCCAGCAATTAACTTATGGAACTCTTCCTCTTTTAACTGGCGCAGTAAACCAGTCTCGGTTTTCATGTGTGGAATAAAACCCTGATTGAGAATCTGACTTTGATCAACAAAAACATAGGGAGATGTGTACAGAGGGTCTGTCATATCAGGATTTGTCGACGGTGTAGCCTGGACTGAATTTTTTTCAGACGGCAAGTATGTAGATTTAGTTGGCAAAGGTGGAGAGGGGCAGGGCATAGATGCAGGTTCTTTGTAACTTGTAGAAGATATAGTTGTTTGAAGTGCATACTTATCACAAGGTGATGAGCTATTGGCAAATGAAATGGGTGGTTTTGTTTCCAGGCTCTCAAGAACAGGCTGATCAGTAACATCTGCAGGCTTCACCTCTGTTGGTTGAAATAGCTGGCCATAAGCATTATTGCCCAGCTCAGAGAAAAACTTATCATCTGAAAAAGAAAAAAAAATAAAGATTGTGTCCAAGCAAAAGCAAGGAGAGAGAGAAACAGATAAGACACATTTGCTTTCCATTTTATACTATGTTCACCTGTGACAGTAGGAATTTTACAAAAAATGTACAAGTAAACTGATGATGAACAAGGCAATCATTTTAACCCAATGAAACAAAGCTGTTCATTTGTACTCTGCAACGCCTATCTATCTACAACAAATCATTCTAGACAATGTATAAGATGAAATAAATAAAAAAGAAACATAATTCTTAGTAGTGGTAAAGCTAAACAACAGGTTTTTTTTTTTGCAATGTAAAGTGATCTACTTTGAACACACTTAAGTAGCTTATGGCAAAAGAGAGTTACGGAGAGTAGAAGTAACAGTACACCAAAACATTAAAAACAAAATGCGCGGTCACAATTAAATGGAATTTCATCAGGAAAACAAAAAAGAGGATAGCAAAATGATGTTGAAGTAAAAATAACTTGCCATATTCAGGTAAATAGCATTTGACAATTATAGGTGGGTTGTGCCGTGGAGCCTGACTGGGAAACCATTGTATTTGCCGCATTGACCAAGTGGGGGAGAGTCCTGCCTCTTTGGCATGGAAGATGCTCAATGTTTTCTTGTAGATTTCTATGATAGCTTCCTGCTCTAAGCAGCGCTATCAAATAAAAAAGTGATAAAAATTTGATGTCATATAATGTGTTTTTGAAAACATGTTTTGTAGGTTGTATTGTTCTTATATATCTTATTGTCCAGTATTATGTTGTAGCATTACAATCACAATTAAATCACTAAGAACATTACATTTTTTTAAATTCAACTCAAGTATCTGTATAATAGTCATGGTAATTTTAATGAAATTGATAATGCTAGAATATTGTTTAACTTTTTTTTTCATACATCCTTTTTGTTAGGCTCTCTTTCCTCTGCATTTTCAATAAAACCCTCAAGCTTCATTAAAAAATTTTTTTTTTTTGCTGCACTACCATTTCCTTAATTTTCCATATCTTCTAAAAACTTCAACCAGCTATATCCTGTTTTTGCAGGTACTCTTTTAATATCATAGTTTTTAATGAACAATTTTCAGGTGGCAAATTTTGGATGTCACCCTTACAGCAGTCATTTAACCTCTTAAAACAAGCATTACAATTTGTCCTTAATATGCCCAAAGGGCACAGAAAGTAAAAGAGTGTGGCTGAGTTTCAAGGTCTCTTTTGAGAAAACAACTTTTTACTCCACATCAACTTCATCTTTCAATGAACCAAAGGATAAAAAACAACAAAATTCTGAATTTTTTCCCCAAGGAGTTGAATCACAAACTCTTTTGCAATAGACAAATGCTGTATCAATTGACTCCTGGAGTATGAGTTCAATCCAGTATATTAAATTTATTTTCAAATATCTACTTTAATATATGTACACATTATATATATATATATATATATATATATATATATATATATATATA
>BLXT01007309.1:4839540-4859798 GCA_019648995.1 Plakobranchus ocellatus | reverse complement strand
TACTACTACTACAGAACTCACCTGTCAGTGCGCAAGGCAAAGTAGTAGATCTACAAAATATAAAACCACAATCTGGCCTTTTACTTTTATAGTATGGGCCTACAATGCAAAGTAAATAGACCTACGTTTTCATTTCAGACTCAAAACGGACTGGTTTCTGACGTCGAAACTTTGACATGTGAATTCAAGCATAGAAATTTAAAAAATCAGGCATGGGACAGTGTCGATAAAAAATTTTATCGCGTAAGTTATATTTTTAACCTAAATTCACAGTAAATGAAAGCAATATAAAATAATAAAAGAAAATAAGCATTAACTTAAGGGCGTGGCTGGCAAAGAGGTTCAATGTTACGAAAATTATGATTATCTCATTCATCTATCATAAAAGCACGCACTGAAATTGCGAACAAAATTTACGTTCCTGCTGATGGCAATCTTCACTCGTTTTCTCGCTGCTTTAGCTCACAAAGTAAGCTTTTGTTTTAGAGATGCCCCTTGAATTTGTTGTGTTCAAAAATATTCACTAACTTTCTACCGCTGCAAACTACTCTGTTTTTCTTTGAGCCCTTTGTAGATTGAATTTTTCTTAATATTTTTTTACGTAACATAACCAAAATTGTGTAAAAAAAATAGAAATACAAGAAAGAAAATTAAAATAATCAAACTGAAATATTTTGTTGTAAGAAGTGGCTATTAACATAGTCCCCCCCCCCCCTTTCATTCTCTCTCTCTCTCTCTCTCTCTCTCTCTCTCTCTCTCTCCGTCCATGTATATTATACGTACACATTTTATTATAATCAATACAGATGTGTGTGTATGTGTCTGTCTGTCTGTGTGAATATATAATTATGCTCATTATAATTTCCAAGTAAAAAAACAAAACATAATCATGCTGATGCAATATTGACAATTCTCCAGTTGGGTTATTTGTTTGTAAACAAAGTCGACCCGATTCCGACCCTGCTTCCAAATGCCCTTCACGGCTATTCAAAAAAGTAGGACCCTCTTTTCGATCAGTCCTGTAATCACTCATCGATCATCCTGTATTCACATGGTTTTGGCATTAATAAGCATGGCCAAATTTCCAGGAACCCAAAATGTCACTCCCACAATAAACCTGGATTCTAAAAATACTCCGTCACTGGTGCGTTCACTTGTGTTTCGGATAAGAACGGAAATGTTTCCGGATCCTTACCGATACTGACTGCAGAATTGACCTTATTAATAATGAATGCATGGTCCAAAGTCCACAATTCACGTGAGAAATCCACGTCATGATTTTCACGAGTCGTGTTGTTTAGCCGTGTTTGTTTATTTACTTCTTTTTTTTTTTTTTTTTGGGGGGGGGGGGNGAAGAGTTGTCAGTCAAGAATCAACCCATCTTATTGTTATTCAAACAGAAAAAAAAACTTTGATAACCATTTATTTTCGTAGTCTTTACTCCTTTATTTGTGTAATAGTTTCGAGAAATTGGTGTTATTTTTTTCAATGTTTAATCAAGTGTGTCGTTGTTGAAGTGCAAGCTTTTGGTCGATGCATCATGATGTAATAAAGCATGGGGTTGTTGATTTATATATTGAGAATAAAACAATATTTTTTTTATCTATCTTTTGTCTCAACGAAAACAAAAGTAAAAATGTTGTTCTTTCTCAAACTGCGTCTCATGCTCCTTAATATAACACTAATAATAGTAACATCCTGATGTATAAGTGTTAAGGCGCTAAGGCAGATCATTATCGTGCTAGTCTCTGTTTTTATATATATATATATATATATATATATATATATATATATATATATATATATATATATATATATATATGCAGTTATTTATTCGTGTATGTTTCATCATATACCGGTAGTTACTATTATTCAAAGTAAATATTTGCTATAAAGATACTGATGTGAGAGCAAGGCAACAGTCTCCAGAAACATGATGTTCTGACACTCGTATGTTATATTTAGCCTTAAAAAGGCAGGGCCACACCAAGGCCATGACTCTTTAAGTATCCCTCTGCTACCTTTTTTTTTTTTTCCTGAGCGCAAGCTTTGAGTTTTGAAACCACAACCTTTTCCTTTCTGAATCTTCGCGGCTTTCCCAACTGCTATAGCGCTTGTGCAAAGAATGCCCCCAATAGGCGGAGGAAAATAATGAATTTTGAAGTAACTGCTCATTCCTTCTATCTAGTCTAAATCCATTTGGAGCTATTTTCGGCAGTCTCAGCAAGTGCTTTTAGAGCTTTGGTACTTCTCTGGCCATTGACAGAGAGTCTGCTCAGATGGTTGAAGGCTGATGTTCCAACAAATTCCCTAACGCCAACCTCTATAGGCAATACTTAGGATTTATATCCAGACTTTTCCATCTCAGTCCCTGATATTTCTCTTTTATATGTATTTGTCTCTTCCATTATATTCTTGAATGGTAGTGTGAGTATAACCATGATGATTTTTCGAAATGCAGTTGAATGGAGTGCGGTGTCAGGCCTAAGGAACATTGCCAACTATTTCATACACCCAATAAGGCTTTTCCTCTGGGTATCCATGCTATATGTAGCATCTTTTCCACACCAGGATTTGGTTCCACCTTCTCATGTGAAGACTATTGCCCTTGCCTTCGGTTGGACAGGTAGACATTTAGCTTCACACATTGATGTAGAAAATTCCTGTACCACTCTACTGTGTTGCCGCTTGCACCTGCCCCGGCTATGACTATGAGCGATTTTGCAGGAATTGAGAACATGTTCTGCTTGCCTGGGGCCCAGTGGGCGTGTGGGATTATCTTTCATTTCCAAGCGCACCAGATTTGCATTTGAGGGCAGAAGGTCATATATAGCTCGGATAAGAAAGCCGATTCTAAATGGCACCATGTGTCAGATCTAATTCCATGTAGAGATCTCTGTGGAGCTTGTTCCCAGCTTGTCCAATGTCCGTGTTGGAATTTCTGAGCTGCTTTGTGAATTGTGAATTTGTGAATTCGCCTAGAGTCCTCTTTGAGTCTGATCTTGTCAACAATCATGTCTTTTGTTTTCTTTGCCTTTTGTTTTCACTAACGCTTATTCGCCCTAGCCCCAATATTTTCCTTCCAGTTCTATTCTAGGTGAGCCTGCTGGATCGTTTGGTGTAGTGCGGAGCCGAATGCTTTAGCAAGGTTAAACCAGACTACGTCCAGTTCGAGTTTTTCCCGATTTAGCCCTTTGAATGGCTTCCCAAATCATTGTAGCGTGTTGAAGACAGCCCGAGATTCTTGGAAGACGCCCTTTCTGCACCAAGACATTAACGTGTCTGTGACTCATTTTATTTAAATTTTAAGTCATAATGTAGAACAACATACGAGACCCTCTTTATCCTAAAATGGCCTCTCTCATTCTTGATCAGTTATGTCATGCAAAGATGAGTTTCGAATTCTTTTTGCGCCAGATCCAAATCTTGTTGCTGGAAGAGCTGCCTAGCGTCTGAAATGAGGCTTTGAACAAAGTCTCTTGGTTTTCCCTCTAATTTTGTCTTTTCCTGGCAGGTACGGCTCTGCTTAAGGCTGAATGTCATATCTTTTAACAGTTCTTGTAGACCTGCCTCTCCTTCAGGTGGTGCTTTCATTTGCTTCTTGAGATTTCTTAACTGCTTCCGGAGCATTTCCATTTCATGTTGCCTTCTGCTGTTTCTTGAAGTTGAAGGCTTTCAAGTCTCCATGTTGTTTTGCTCCACACGTGGCTTGGCATATTTGGTAGACAATGTCACCGTAGATTGCAATTATGCTCTAGTGTGCTTTTCCTCATTAGCTCATACAACTTAAAGAACCATCTTGGAATCCAGTTTCTTCTACTAACAGCACTTGCTAGTGGCAATCAAATTCTTTGGCTCTTTGCATTAAGAACTGTCTGAGTCTCTCATCTGGATCAGAAGAGTGGATTTCCTCCGAGGTGCAGTTTTGTACGTGGTCTTAGCCTCAGTTATCCTCTGGCATCACATTATTACTATATTTAATAATACTAACAATGATGATATTAACATAATATTAATAATAATCCATATTATCAACATCATGGTTGGCAGCTTTGCAAACAAGGAAAACAAGATGAAATTTAAATGTAAGCAATTTGAAGATAAGATGAAGGCTAGAGGTGGGTGTCCAGCCAGCTCGCCTTTCCTAGTCATATCCTGCTCTCTTCATAAGCCGTCTGAAAACTACATGTTTGCTAAATTAATGGCAAACCTGATTTCTTCTTCAGTCAGTTGTTACATCATGTCATCAATTAGATGACTGGCTTTTGTTTTTTTCTCAATGACATCTTTATGTTTGATGACAAGTAAATTTTCAAAAGGTCCATCATGTTTTCATCGAAACAGAAAATAAGGGATTTTTTTGCCATTGAATGGACTTTTAAATTTAGGTATGCCTTCCAATTAAGCGAGTCAAGTGTTTGTTTATTTGTCATTTCTAGCGACCGATACCAGTGCCTTTGTTTCAAAGGGCGTGTTTGAAAGAACAAATGGGATATCAGGCTTTAAAATGGATACTGCTTAATGAAACAAGCACACTGACAATGAGAAAATAGAGAAGGAATAGCTTTTACTGGAAGGGGTAAAAGAATGAGTGAAGGCAAGGCATTTGTTGAGTTTGTTCTTTTCACTATCCTCTGGCACAAAAAAGTCAGTAGTAAATCTAACGATAAGTTTTTTTCATGACTGGCTTGAAACTTGAAAGGTAACTCACCACTCAGGGTACAATGATTTTCCTTTTAAGTCTTGAAGACATCATTTTTCACCCTGATGCGGAATAACAGATAGCAGACACAGTATGACACAAGCCAAATTATCAACTCTACCTCAATCATTTATCAATGAGAAACGAAGTGATTTCAAAAATTGTTGCACCTACTGAAATGTTGATAGGACTTATTGGTATTACCAGTCTACCTTAATCTGTGGCAATCTCAGGCCTTTCACTCATTCCCTTTCTTTTACACTTAGTTTAATGCCTTACTTTGCATTGTAAGGTTTGTGAGAGAAAGCTTGCATATTTCCTTTGTGTTGGACTATTAGATCTTTTCACACAAGATACAAATGTACGTCATTTATGCTTCACTTAATTCACAAACAAATTGAAATCACAAAGCAGACTGAATCTAAAGTTCTGGAAAGTTTTGGAATCCATTGTCTACTGTTCCTAAAGCAATGATGCTGACATTTTTTTAACCTCAACGACATAAACCCTACTAGGCTGATAAATCACCTTTACTCATACTATGTTCCACTTTTGTGGTCATTCTTTTTCGGGATAGAAGAGAAAATTACAAGCATGAAGATCAATTGTGAATGCAAAAATATTTTTTTTTAAAATAGAAAGCAAATCTTTTTCTGGTTAAAAATATAAATTTTTAATAATAGAAGCATATTATAATTTGATTCTTAATCTCCTGAGATGGACAAAACATATACTCTTAGGCAGCACAGTAAAATAAAAAATATACTTTTCATCTGAAAGAACAGAGCTGCTGCCCAAATGCAAAATCATGTCATCACTTTTAAAAAGCTGCCCATTATAATCTGTAACAGTAGGATTTATAAGGCAGATACAAAATTCTCTATTACTTTGAAAATGAAAATGCAGAATGACCAACTTAATTGTGAGCAACTTACAAGTTATTCCCCCAAATAGAGCTTTTAACTTTTTTGTGATTTAGGACTTAACTATTTAAAATAATGCCTTTTGGTCACGCACACAGGCATACACACAAATGCAAAAAAAAAAAAAAAGGGGAGTTGGTTTGGTTTTTGCATGTAGCAAATCCACAAAAAGATGTACTCAGGCTTGCAGGCCTTTTGCGAGGCAAGAGTGCAGTGATGGCACTCGAACCCGCGACAGATGGGTGCTTGTAGATCTCACACGAAAAGGAGCAATGGTTGAGTAAAGTCTTTCAAAGGACAATTTAACTCCAAATTATTCATGATTATTAAGAAGATATACATGAACTTTTTAAAATACACTTATAAAATGATTACAATTAAATGTAGAAATAGATGAAAATTGTTTTTAAAAAATTTTTTTTTAAGTATGTCACATAAATGTGGACAAAAACATGATTTGATATGTAATGTAAAGAAATACTTGGGATTAGAAACTAAATATAGCACAAACGTAACTTCCAAATCATACATTAAAACTATGCCATTTGTATGTAATGCATGTCTTTGTGAAAATAATCATGTATATGACATAATTTCAAAGTTGCAGGTAGGATGTAATAAAATTATTTACAATAGATTTTCTTTCAATGTTCAATTAATGAGTTTTTTGGGTTTTTTTTAATTTGAAGATAAGGATGATAATTTGATGATAAGGATCGTGAAAAGCGAAAAATAAAACATGCAAAAAATACAATTGTAAAATGCAAGGCTTTTGTAAAAATTGTAAAACAATATGTTAATTCTTATATAAAAAAATATAAAAAATGGAAGCACACACAAAATACTAACAGAATAACTTAAATAACAATAATGTAACACTGTTCTTGTTACATTATATTATTCTGTTGAATAAGAAAAAAAGACAAAGTACACAATATTTTAATCTTCCTTTGTGAAAGAACTTCAGACCAAAGTGGTGATAAATTCTAAAATGTAACTTCTCTCCATTGATCAATTTAGACTGTCAGATATGCTGATAATGAGGATTAATCAGAAAATTTACGCTTTACCTTCTTCAATTAAAACTCTTTGGTGCATCCCTTTACCATAAAAAAAACAGTCCAGAAGTTAGTATACCTATGGTGAACACATTTTCCACTGTAAGTCTTATTGCCAGATTTTTTCTTTTCTTTTGTGGCCTATACTCAGGCTTATAATATCAGATTTCCTGGAAAATAAAACAAGTACGGGTCTTATCCTCACAACGTTTCTTTTCCACTTATCCAGCTTGAAAGCTAACACATTAGTGTGGTAGAAAAGAAGAAAGAACAAGCAGCACAGATAAAGCTTATTCTGATTCGACATCCAAGCATAAAAATGAAAGAAAACAAAGCTTTCTATTTATTCAAAGTTTTCACAATTCACGTTAAACAGATCAAAACAATGTTTATAAAGACTAAACCAAAAATCAAGAACATTTTCTTTGACCCAATTATTAATGTGAATAACTTTGATATCCAAGCCAAATGTTGATCAAGTCTTAAATGATACCAGTATAAAAGGTACAAAAATGCTAATTAATCAGTACTTTTTAATGAAGGATAAAAGTTTCAGCAGAGTTAGGCAAAAAGGAAAGAAAACAGAGCATTGTGTCATGCTGAGTATAGAGTACTTTAAAAATAATCTTTACTGCCTGTTATGGCAATATATATGAAAATATAAAATCTCCATAGCAATACGGTTTGGAAACAATAATGCAACGCATCTTGGCTAAAACAGGATACAAGGAAACATATCAAACTTTTATTTTTTACTTTGGAAATTTTTGTAAGCTGAAAATTGTATTACCCGTGTAAATTTTTTTATAACAAGTACTGTATAATTTTAAAAAAGAAAGCCCTTTGAAAATATATTTTTTACATCAAGTAATCAGCTGGACTTGTGCCTAAATAAAAAATCAAAGATATAAAGGGGTGATAATATATTCAGTAGACAAATTATTGGCATGTTAATAATTAAAAGATGATTTGTAAAACATATCATTCTGTGAGCAATGTATCCGCAACAGCCAACTATATTCATTTACACCAATATAACAGAGTTTTTTAAAACCATTTCCCGAAAAGGGAGAAAAAAATAGTTTGAAGACATCACAGTAACAGTGGGAATTCTGTTACAACTGAGATGTTGCAAATGGATTTGACTGTATTTAAACTTGCAGTGAACAGATTTGAGAGAATAGGCTCTGATACATCTATAAAAGAAAATAATTATGATATCAAAATTTAATTACATTAACAAAATTTAATGAACATTATATAGGTATGTGATATAAATGATATAAACAGAATATCATGCAAAAATTGTAAATGCAAAATTTTTCACTTTCAGTTTCAACAGAACATTTCTTTTCTTTTCATAATCTGCTATATTAATAACTAATGCTGTGTTATAATCTGCTATATTAATAACTAATGCTGTGTTGGTTTCAAGTTGATTATTCACTTTGGAATGAAGAACAGGCTGACAAAAATAAGTATTCCTTTCCTTTCCAATTGATTAATTTAACTTTCGAATAACTGGACATAATGCTGGACATATCACTAACTGGCTACATCTATAAAAAAAATCTTTTTCTTGTCTTAAGACCAGTTTTAATGAGTCACTGTTACATGTAACATTTTTGAGCTAATAATATTTCACATTTGTAACATTTTTGAGCCAATGATATTTCACATTTGCTTTTTCCTCTTTTCAATGCCTAATTCAGAAACTACAAAATTCCAAAATCTTAGCACAGAACCACTTTATCTCTATACAGCTTTCACCATTGCAAAGCTTATTACACACAATTTCTGGCTGCTCAAAATGTGACTTCAATTCATTTGGATTGGTCTCAAGATCTTGAATTTAAAAAAAAAAAAAAAAAAAAAAAAAAAAAAAAAAAAAAAAAAAATGAAAATTGCATATGTTCATGCAACACTTAAATTTGACATTTTAACTCTAACCAAAAAGGTTTGCTTAGAAAAGAAATAACAATTAGATAATAACATTATAAATATCCTATAGCCATTTTCTTTACAAATACGATATTATTCATAATGTCCATATCCAAGACATCATAAGGCAAAATGTGCCTTTCTTGCTGAAAGTGTAACATTTTAAAGTTTTGCATAAAATCTCTTGATTTTCGCTGTCTTTGAAATGTAAAGCAGTTCCAATTTGTCTCTTTCATAAAAATAATTAAAAATTTCAACCCATAGCATCAAAACTGTTAAAGAAAATAAAAAGGAAAAAAGACAATCTACATATTCCATTCTTTGTTTCGGAGCTCCACACGTCGAATTTTTCCACTGATAGTTTTTGGAAGCTCTTTAACAAATTCAATCTAAAGAAAGAAAACGGGAAAAAAAAGCTATTATCAATAAACCAATTATAAAGAGCATACATTATGAAATAGAGTTTGAATTTATCCAAAGCCTTTTGTAAAAATTATCCTCCTGAACTTATAAGATTTTAAAAGCAACAGAATACAAAAGAAAAAACAAAATTGAAAAACACTTAACTAATAAAAAGTGTTATCCCCCGCCACCGCCCTTTATGGGTGTTGGCGGGAGCGCCCGCTATCGCCCGTTGATACTTGACTATAGCATACATTTTTAAACTACGGAATAAGCCCCTTTATTTTCTTTAGAGTGGCTGGGCCTAAATAGTTTCTGTTGCTTGAAGAGTTCTACTTTCGTTTTCCGTTAACTGTTCTAAAATTGAATGAATGGTTACCGAGTTACGATTTTTTCAAAATGACCTTCAACTTGCTCTCGCAACTGACAGAAAGATCGACTAATAAAGAAGATGAAGATGAGGGTAGCCCTGTAGATGATGTTGGAGTTGAAATTGATGATGAAAGTGATGTTAATTTTGATGTAGAGGAGGGAGAAGGTGATGGGCTACGTCTAGACTCTTCCGACGATGATGAATCTGAATGTAGATTTAGATCTAGATCTAGATCTAGTCCTAGCCCCACTGCCGAGATAGTGTTGTCAATTTTTTTCAATATCCCATAATATCACTGATACTTAGAGTTATATATCATAAAAAAGTGCATCCAATCTTCTATTTTTGGTGTTTGAATTATGTTTGTACCTTCCTTGGTTTAAAATTTATGACAAATTTTGTAAAACGTATACTTTTGTAAATTAGGATGATGCCCCTTACACCCGCCATAGGCCATTGTTAATTACGAGCTGGGCCAGCCCTCTATCAGTTAAGCTATAATAGAGAGCATTATCTATATCTAGGAAAATGTTTGGTAAGTGAAAGCACAGGGCACTCAAATTATACTAGCATTGCTTATAGTTATATAGATGCCACTGAGCCTACCACTCTCATCTCCCCCCTAATATACATTTGATGACATCCACTCACAGCACCAGCTCTTAGTGACTGAGAAAGAAATCTATGCCTTATCAAAGACTGGCATATGCTGGCTCTTGTTACAAGTTTGCTTTATTGGGCAGCTCTTTTTTTAGCCCTTCCAAGGTAAATTCTATTGAATGAAAATGGTTGCTTTATTACTCATCACCCTTGCCCTATATGTCTCTTCAACAATGTGCTTTGCTATTACTTCAGACAATACTATGTCTTGTAAACAGGGCACCACCCTGCCAGGAGCACATTGGTTAAAATCGTTTTCTGACAAAGGTCATTTAATGCAATGGAAGTGAAATTTATCTTAAGGTTTTGCTATGGGTTCACAGAAACAGTCTTATAAATTTAATTGAACTTTTCTTTATTTCAATAAATTCAATCACCTTAAATTATGAGTGCATTCATATTATTTCCTTAAAAATGCACTGAGCACAAAAAATAGAGAAATATATTCTGGAGATGAGAAATTATTGTCCCTATCAAATTACAGTATGGGTTACATTTTTTCTCACATCCATTAATATTCATGAGCATTGTTTAAACTCTATAACCTTTGCTGGTCTAGTTATTATTTATTAGGCACTGATTTTATTATATTAACAAACTAACAAAACACTCCTGGTTCTGACCTTATACAATGAAATACAAGGTCAAAATGTGAGAAGGATTCAAGAGAAGAATCTTACAAATCTATATTCAAAATAATTGAAGAGTAAATGTGAAACCAGGAGTATTATAGTTTAGCACTAAATGTTGAAATTCTTGAAGGTGGTACATTTTAAATAAATTTATTGATAGAGAAAGAGATACATTCATGATATCTTTCAAAAACTTTGATTCTTTAAAACACTATACAATTTGAGATATTCATATAACTATTACCTTTCTAGGGTATTTGTATGGAGCAGTTTGCGACTTCACAAAGTTCTGAATTTCCAGAGAAAGCTTTTCTTGGTCACTTTCCTTATACTCATTTGAGAGAGTGATGAATGCTTTCACTACCTTAAAAAAAAAAAAAAATTTAAATTATGGAACATGCCACATGCTACTGATATATGGTTTTATATCCAATGACAAGATGTCTTCTGTAAAGTTTTTTTTTTTTTTTTTTTTTCTTACAATTGTATTGCACTTGTAGTCTAGCTCTACAACTTTGGGACTCATCAATGGTTTTTTTTGGGGTTTGTTTTCGTTTTTTACTGCATTGCCGTTCTTCTTCTCAAAGTCAAGGATGCTTTTTAAGTGCATTTCAATATCAAGTACTTAACCTCCTTTGATGTAACTATGGTTCAGGAGTAAATCTAATCTTCCTTACTTCTCCTCGAATTTCGTCTGGGCTGCTCACCACAGCTGACTCAGTGACAGCTGGATGCTCAAGCAGAGCACTTTCCACTTCAAATGGACCAATACGATATCTGGAAAACCAAGATAATACAGCTTAATACAGTGTGCTCTTAGTGGTCATGCATTTTTTTCAAATTCAGTTGCAAATGTAATT
Source organism: Plakobranchus ocellatus (assembly GCA_019648995.1). Taxonomy (NCBI): domain Eukaryota; kingdom Metazoa; phylum Mollusca; class Gastropoda; family Plakobranchidae; genus Plakobranchus; species Plakobranchus ocellatus. The sequence continues at coordinate 4,848,247 of BLXT01007309.1, read as the reverse complement.
CATTTTAAAAAAAAAATACCAGTAATGTTTAACATTAAGTTTTTAATGTCGTTTAGGGAGATATTCTACAGACAAAGAAAAATTATGAACCAAATGTATCCTAAACAGCCCTAATATGTATTAGATGTTACCAAATACTGCGGGACTCCTCTAAACTGTATGAGAGAATTTCAGAGTTAAATGTAAACAATTTTTATGGTTTTAATTGTATTTGTGACATCTACTCTTTTGAAAAGCAACTTCTGATAAGACAAAACAATTTTAAAATCTAATTTTTTTAACTTTACAATTTTTTTGGATAAAAAAATAAAAAGTTAATGTTAATATTCATCAAAGCATAAAGAGTACACTGTTGATGTAGCTAATGTTTACCCAGAGGATATGATAATATCATCTGCCCTTCCTACAAAATACACATAATCATCTTCATCCATGTAGCCTCGGTCACCCAAAAGATAAAAGTCTCCACGGAATGAAGCAGCTGTTTTTTCAGGTTCATTCTAGATTAGCAATAGTGAATTAAATGTTTTTATTAAGTTTCAGCCTTGAAATAAGCTGAAATTTCCATATGAATAAGAAACATAAAAAAAAAGCAAAATTTGATCTTTCTATTCTTTCACATCTTAAAGTTACAGCCTATCTTTCTTTAGAGACCACATAGATCACAAGCAAAATGTCTATGAACAGGCACAATTAGTAAAAAACAAACAATCCCTCATGATTTGAAATGAATAATCTCAGACAGCGACATAATAGAAAGTGTGATAATGAAAAAAGAATTAGTTCTTAAAAAATACATAGATCAAAAGAAATATAAAATCCTGAAGAGAAATCTTGAGGGATAAATTTCTCGATAAAGATTTTATACTGTTGCATCATCATTGCTATATATAGATCTACAACGCAGTGAAATTTTTAATAATTTTACAATGTATACAAATTCTTATGTTTGAAAGGTGCAAATGAGTAGCAAAAAAAAAAAAAAAAAAGATTATTAGCCACTGTAAAATAAACTTTCTTCCTCCTAGATGTCGAGCAATTTTTAAAGATGTGATAAAAAAGAGACAAGAGATGGAACCCTTACCAGGTATCCAGCAAAAAGTCCTACTGGGCGCACGGGTTTGCACCTGATGCTTATGTTACCCTCAGTTCCTCTGTCCACAATGTTTCCATCATCATCTACAATCTGCACATCAACACCTGGAGCAGACTTTCCTGTTGACTCAGGCTTGTATATCAGGTTTGGAGGGCGGCAACACACCACAGTCTTTAAAAAAAAAAACAGGGTGAGACATTCTGTTTGAGTAAAAATTAACTTAAAAAAAAAAAATAGTCCAAAGGAGGGAAAACATTTGTTCACTTGCTCTTATTTATTTATTATAACAGAGACTGTCCAAGTGAAGAGAAAACCATTGCGGAATCTCAATGCCTGATATATCTTACAATTTTTTCAGGAACTGTTTTTTATTATTGTAATTCCATAGTGATGAAAGATAGTACCCCCATGAACAATTTTACTGATGATTTTGAGGAGCACTCCAGTATATAATTGCTTTGAATTGACTTGAGAAATCTAGCCTGATCCTTGTCCGAAGCTGAATAGGTTAATGATATGAAATTAAAGATAAAACAAAAACAAAAAAACACTACTGGATTGAATTGTTTACAACTAAGCTATGATTGCAATATTCTTAAGAACATGAGTGGATATTACCTGTAACATTTCTGAAACAAAAGACTTTTCCAGCTTTTCATTGCAACAAAAAAACACAAAATCTTGGCATATTTTTCACTACTACAAGGCTTTTACATTGCAATCTCTGGTTGCATACATTTAAAATATTTACAGTACCATTTCTGCTTACTCATAAGCATTGGTCTCTAAAGATATGTATCTTGTATTATCATGCACTTACTGTTTCAGTTTGTCCATAACCCTCATAAATATCCAGGCCAGTACCTCGCTTCCACATTTGTAAAAGTTCTGGGTTCTGTTAAATAAATTGCAAAAAAAAAAAAGAATACAGAAAGATCCATTTCGCTCCATCTTTTCAATAATTGTAAGGGATTGTGCTTCATATGTAAGTACACACATGTAAAAAAATTTGAACTTATTAATTGAAAAAGAGAATTAAACAAGTTGCTCTCTTCCTCTTATTTTGACAGTTGATGGCTTTGACTTGCGGTTGTAAAATATACCGTCTTCTTTCCAAGTTAATGTCTGGAGAAAAGAATAGGTGGGCTTCAACTTTCAATTTTTTTCAAATAATGGGACTTATTCTACTTAAACCTTGATGCAATCAACAATACAATCTAGGTATGCCATCTTCTGCTAACAACAGAAAATCAAACATTGCATACAGCAGTATAATTTTGTGTATATCTTTCAAAGACTTAATTTAAAAGCTGCATAACAGTTTCGAATTCAGAATGGTTAAATTTCTAAATAGAGAGACATAGGTATAATTAAATAATTTTGGCTAAGAGCACAGTTGAGAAAAAAAGAAGATTTTGATTCTAAGAGCTGCAAGATACTTTTTTTTTTATTCAGAAAAAGCCTACAACGATATGCAATCAAGTGTGATGATAAAGAAAATTTTTCCAGGGAGGAAAAAAATACAACAATTTTTTGTTGGAATTGCTTATACAACTTGCGACAGATACTAATAGAATTTAACATATTACATGGCAGAAACAACTAGGTCTATACTTTAGTTGTAATTTCACATGGTGAAGGTTCTTTTATTTGATATTTGCACAATAGCTCAACACTGCCACGATGACTGACACATTGACTTTTCTTAATGGGCTCACCAATGGTTCACCTGCTGCAATTGTGTAATACAAAGCTTTAAATTTGAAGTCTTCCAGTTTTTGCTGTACCATCAGCCGCAGACCGGTGGGAGCACTACACAGGTGGGTGATGGGATACTTTGATAGCTTCTGAAGAAGAATGGAAAAAGGTTTATAGTTTATTTTAAAGTTATGGGCAAACCAAAGCATATTATTACAATAAATGAATTTTGAATTTTGCGAAATCAAAAAGGAAACTTGACAAGATTAATTGAAACTCTATAAAAACCACCAAATTTCAACATTTGAGAAAGTGCTACTAAATGCATACATTTCTAGATAACTTTTCTTATATTTTCATCCCTCCAAGATTAGGATACTTTTTTTTTCCATTTCTCTTTTACATTTTCATAAAATTGGAAGTATTATTTTCTTACTTAAAGGTAAATTCTATTCAATTAAATGACATTCTACTTGCTTACTTATTTTAACATTGTGTTTGGTTTCTAGTTTGAGTTTTTAAAAAATTATATATATCAAAATGACATAGCATTGTGCTGAAAATTTAATATCAAGTTTTTTTTAAACAAATACAATTTGCTATTTTTTTTTGGAAACCATTGCCATTTTTATGCATAAAAGTCAATTTTCATTATGATTTGTATTATTGTTGTATGTATAAGGCTAAAAATACCAGGCACAAGCAAACAAACAAAACTGACATTAAGAACATCCACTGGATCAAACTGGTGAGCATTGTGGATGAAAACACATGCGCCTTTGATCCAGGGCACAAAAAAGCTTGACCAGGCACATTTGGCCCATCCAGTATCAGAGAGATTCCACACAATAGACTCTGGCTTTAATTGTAACATGTATCTGTGGAATTAAGAATGATTGTTATAATTCTTTGACTGATTGCATCTATTATTTCTTTAAAAACAGAAATAAAACTGCCAAGAGCAACAGACTTCAAAAGCTAAAACAATCATCTCCGTAAAGCACTCTGTAAATTTGTTCCATACTTTTTAAAATCTTGAATAATTTTTAAATAAAAATACATAAAAAAGCACATTTAACAATTATGTGTGAGCAGTTTTTTGTTTTTGTTTTCCGTTTCTTTTTTTTTTTCAGTGTAACTACTCAGTCCCATAAAAAGAATGATCACCCTACTTTTCAATAGTTTCCCTTTAAAAGAAATCTTACAGCAGTTCAAGTTATGGAATAGCGTATTTAAATATTAAACAAATTAGCCAGCAGCAAAGAAAAAAAATGTTATTATCTACAAGAATTGAAGATTGTTTGAATTTTTAATAGACTTTTTATCAGATATGATTTGAAACCGCATTTTTCCTGCATGTTGTTCTTTTTTTTTTTTTTTTTAACTTCACTGGTTCTTCTACGTAAGATATATCATTTTAACATAAAAATGCTCATTTTGAGTAACTAAGAAGCTATTGGATATCATATAGAGGAAGCCAAGGGCTGAAATGCTGAATTTTATAAGGATAGAGAGGCCTTTCAAAATCTGTTGCATTCCTTGTAAGAGTTATAAAATATATCATTAAAAACGCTCAAGACTCTGCAAGTTGTGTTTTGGACCATAATAAGGTAATTTTTTTTTTTTTAGAAAAGAGGAAATACAAAATGTCAATGACATAAAATTTATTTATTAGTGTAACACAGGAATGATGCCCTGTAATGTCAGACTTTATATGCTTTAATTTAGGCAACTAAATTACTCTTCAGTGGTCATAATTTCTCAAAATTTCTGGCTGACCTTCCTGTAGTAAAATGCCCATAGCCATAACTGGAATGTGTATGTAGAGCCATTTTGGGGGCTCCAGTTGTTCCGCTTGTGAAAAAGAGCATCATTGGATCAGATGATTTGGTGTTCACACACTTAAGAGGAAAAAAAAATAAGGAAGGGACAGGGGTAATAGCAAAAACGATCATTTGGATAAATAGGTCTGCTATTGGACTCTCATCCAGCTGGCTTAAATTCAAATAACAGACCTCGCCCTCCAAAATTCAGGCTCCATGTGTTCACTTTTGCACCATCCAAACCCTTACTAAATAGGATCACATGTTGGAAAAAAATATTTTTAAGAGGACAAAAAAAAAGGCATGGATATTTAAAAAATTGAAGATGATTAATTTATTGTAACATTCTCCCACATGTACAATTGAAAACAAAAATATCAATTTCTATGTTTCTGGAAATAGGTGTACAAATTTGGCCAGTCTGAGTAATCAATGTCACTTACAACTGTTTTTGGGGGGGGGGACTTGCTACGGTGAAAACTCTCGAAAAGGAATATCATATTAAGCTTGAGCCAATAACAAACGATCTGAATTTTTTTTAAAAAGTGCTATACTTGAGCAGATATTTCATTTGTTTAAACCATCTAGAACATTCAGTAAGATCACATGGCATGGGACACGTGAATCACTGTGGTGAAAAAAAAAACCAGAAAATTATAAAATAAAATGAGCCCAATAGTATAATTTGGAAATGTGTCAATGGCAAGAAAAAGTTTAGAAAGGCTATGAGCTAATTTATCAACTCTGTATGGCTGTAAACAATTACAAAGGTCTTAAGAATTAAGGATGTAAAAGAGATATTTTCATTGATGAGATAATGAATAGCTTCATGGAAAACAAAACAAAATTCTGCTTTGCCTAGACATTTTTGGATACTCATATGAATGACTCATTGAGTATTTACCTCAAAATCTGCGGCTGCATTTTCTACCAGTTGTTGGTAGTTTTTCCATCCCGGACTGGAAAAAAATCAAAATTAATGTTTAAAAATTGTAAGAAACAATACATGTGCAACTTTAACCTTGGATATAAAATATAAGCATCCTTCTCCTCCTCTCCTCCGTCTTCTTTTCTTGCCCTTGTTTTCCCATTTAAAACAGAAAAAAAGCTTTTTTGATCATTTCACATAAGGTATTTCTATTGACAATAAGAGGAAAGATCAATGTTGTAAAAAGAAAATTAAAACAGGAAAAAAAGAGGAAGCAAACAAACAGATATAGCATATATCATATGTGCAAGACAAAATAAAGAAGGGAAAAGCCTTATAAATCCAGAATAAATCTGAAAATTTTCATTCAAAGGGTATAAGTGCAAAAAAAAAAAAATGCTATAGTCGTGAGTACTAATAACAATATTTTGGTTTTTAAAACGGCTACTTCTGCTTAATTTAAAAATTTAAGAACATTTTTACCTTGTTTCTGAAACACTCCCAACCACAACTTTAGTCTTCAAATCTTCACTTTGGTTAGCTACCTGTATTTAGGTTAAAAATTAAAAGACATGCCTAACTTCAGCAAAGCTCATAATTGTGTGCTTCAAAGCATATCCATGCTTATTTTCTAGAAATTCAGTAAAACATTCATATTAAAAGTTGATTACTCTTGTTTCCTTTTCCTTATTAAATTTACACAAAATATTATTAAATTTACACAAAATATAACTAAGGAAAAGTTTTGAAACAATTTTAAGAAATACTAATTTTAATCCACTGTTTCCCGCACATACAACTCTAAATCAAATTTCAGTTTTTTCGGGCCCTTTAAAAAATGAAAACAGCAAATTACTTCAATCAACCATTTATTTACAATATAGACCTTACTTTGAAGGAGACGAGTTAACACTTCAGCTGATTTACATTTGTATGACATTGCGAAAAAAAACAAAACTTGTTACTGTTACTATTTTTAGAAAATGTGAATTATTGTGCTTTACCTCATCTACATATTGCACCATAGATGGTGTAGTAATAATACATTTTGCCTTGGATAACTTTAGTCTATGCTTGATGTCATTGCTGCGTAGAAGCATAGTTCCTGAACTCGGAGTGATGTCTGGAGTTTCAATAAAACAATAAAGAAATTTTTTATTGTGAGTAAATACACATTTCATGTTCAAACCAACAGCAACAGCTTTACTTGTAAACGATTTGCTTTAATATCTTTAAAAAAGACTTTAAAAAAAAGGATATCATTTAACTCTTTGGTTCAAATTAAATTATAGAAAAAAATGCACGTGCAGCACTCTTGCAAACAAATAACTTTGAGGAACCTGAGTGAGGATGTAGATGTTGTTGGAATGAAAATAGAAAAAGACAACCACTGACTCAGTTGTATCAAAAAGTAAACAACACAAAAATGCATCAGAAAGTTTCATATTTATTATGGCTTCATCCAAACAGTACCAAGATTCAAACTCTAGTACTCTGATGTGCTGCTGTTTTGTTCATTTTTTTAAATACCTTTCTACAAGTTGGTAGCTGCCTTTTCAATATTAACTCACTTGCGGCAGAGGGTTTGGAAATTATTTGAGCGCTTGTGGCTGAGCTTTTTGGAGTATTTTCCAAAAATTGTAAAAAAAAAAAAAAGTATTTAAGCTATATTAATAAAATCTGGACTGATTCAAGACAAAAACGAACTTGTTGGAATAAAATAAACCGTTAAGAAATATATCTAAAATGATTTTTATGTAACTTTTGTGAACCAGCACACATTTTGGTTTTTCAAAAAGTTTTGGAAATTGTGATGTAAGCTGAAATAAAATTCATTTTAAAAAAATGTCCTTTCTGTTGATTTTATTGATTTGTGAGCATGCTTGAGAGGTGTGAGAAGAAGAAAAAAACTTTAATTTACCTTAAACATCAAAAATGTTCGTTCTTGCTTCATTCTTTTGCTTGTTAGAAGCAGTGATTCTTAGATATACATGATTTCAGACTGACTGAGAGTTGTGTCCCTTTTCAGTCATCAATAAAAAATGCGATGTCTGAATGATACGAAACTTTTCATGAGTCTAGGGAAATGGCTATACAACAGTAACAGGCGTTTCCCGTGGCTTTAGCGGGGAAAGCATGGGAGTAACAGGAGGTTAAAGTTGATCCCGTAGGTGTTATGGGACCCGCCCCAGCTAACAAAAGGCCTTTCCCGTCACGCCTATGGGATCAGCCGCAAGTGAATTAAGTAAAATATTTGAATATGTATTCAAATCACAGTCTCTTGTAGCAGTAAATTAGATGAAAATTTCAGTTAGCTGATGAACTTTTAGATATTCCCGTAACTGTTCCCCCTCACTTCAGGACTGTCCATTAATTAAGAGCACAACAAAAGGAAAGAATGTATAATGGTTTTTATTATTCCAGGACACCTATAAAACCTCTGGTTCAATCTTTTTTCTTCACTTGGGCACTTTTTTCTCATTTAGGTGCTTTTCTTTATAAAGGGCTTTTTCTTATGTTAGTCTTTAGTTCTAAACTAAGAGCAGAGATTGATCAGGTCAGAACTGTATTATTTTGACACACCTGATTTTCATTTTCATAACAACTGAGCTCCTATTAACTCTTTGCATCCAGATTTTTTTTCCACATCTGGACAGTTTTCTCCCTCTGCTGCTTTCTTTCATAATGTTGGGAGCGCTGGGAGCGGCTGCCCGGTCATTCGTATTGTTCCGTCAGCCGCCAGGAGCGGTCACTCGGAGTTATTGGTTAAATAAAAAAAAAAAATACTCATTCACCTCTTATGTTCTGTTTATTGTGGAATTGTAGAGATTTAGCAAATTAATTCATACACAAATTTTAATGAATTAGAAGGGTTATAAATCAAACAATTTTTTTTTCAAAATCAATGACAACAATCATTTCACACTTATTTGTAATAGGATTTTGAATGATAAAACCAAGTCCACTTAAATTACCAGCACGAATACAGGCTAAATGCAAAAACCACCACTCAGGTATCCTAGGCAGAATAATTATCACTTTATCTTGCCTTGCTAAGCCACAACCTCCAATCAAAGCATTTGCTACTCTGAAAAAGAAATTGAAAGAAGTTGCCGAGTTACTGTTTGATACAAATTAATTTTTCTTTCCTTTTTTTTTGGG
>BLXT01007309.1:4817033-4830448 GCA_019648995.1 Plakobranchus ocellatus | reverse complement strand
AGAGAGAGAGAGAGGAAGAGAAAGAGAGAGAGAGAGAGTTTGAAAGAAAAAGAATACAGGAAGCAACGAAAGATAGCGTTATGATTAATCTTAATGATTATTATATATTATTCTTAAGCAGGTGAGTCAGTGAATACAGATATTATTGATACACAAAAAGTTTCGATAAACATATTAGCGCATACACACTGAGTCTTTTTTTTTAACTTTTAATTTTAAGTGTTATTATTAAATTGAAGCCTACTGCTTAATTTAAAATATCTATATCGGTAATTGTGGTTTACGTTGTGCATCAAGGACAGCGGAATATTATTGTTGTGGTCAAGGTTTGCGAGATCCCAGAGAGGCCTGATTTGCACAAGCTTAATTGCGTTTTTTAAATTATTGTCTTTCATTACTTCTTAATTCTTTAAAATTATTACCGATTCTAAACCGCAAACTTTTGGAATTTATTATACAGTTTAACCGTGCTTTTCTTTTCTTTTAATTATTGTGTGTTAATTTTTAAAAAAAATTATTACAGGTTCTAATTTTTTTCACATCTCATCATAAGAATGATTTTCATTAACAGATCTTTCATTTCCAATAACGATCTTTAAATATGTCATGTTTTATGCCACGATTCTTTGCTTAGCGCGTATTTGTGGTATCTTACTTGTGGTCGTAATTTTTTATTTGATAAAGCCTACAGGGCGAAATGTTTTTACGTATACTCTGTGTTGTTTAATTTTGTTCTTATAAGTTTGAGTTGGTTTAGACATTGTTTCTCTTTCTGGTACGCTGATAACTACAGCATGTGTCGACGAACAAAATAATTATAAACTTTGCTAGAGAGACCTAACTTAGCACCTTGCTGGATCCCACTATTGTTCAAAATAATTATTTTAGGTTAGCTTATTCAGAGATGTCGTTGAAAAAGAGACAATTAAATTCAGTGCCATGGTGCAAAAGGTGGACTGGGATGAAATGTATAAATGTCTTTCAAATGAAGCTTCACAACTGGTTTTCCACGAGTAGATTTTGCTTATTGTGATACGCCGATACCGCATTATATATTGATTTTCAAAACAAACAAACAAACAAAAAAACAAAACAAAGTTCAAATATCTTATAAAAGTTGTGTAACTTCACTTTTAACAACCATTTACAGAAAGCTTCAAAAGAGGGTGTGGATGCATATATCTGATTATTTCAAAGTGAACGTGTTTATTTCGTCACCTCACGCCTAGAATAGAAACGCGCTCTGCGTATCGCGTTTTACCACTCCTCCTGCTAGGTGCAGGCTGCAACTAAAATTGTTCTCGTCACTTTTTGCCTCACGCGCTTAAGGTTTCGCGTTCGCCTGTGTCGAAGGCTACTCTTCAAGTTCAATTTCACGTTTCTTACACGGTTAACCTGCCATCAACATCTTAAAATGTAATTAAAAAATTGTGGGTCATTCAAGTTACTACGAAAGGCTAACTGTCCACTATCACTCAGGTTAAATTGAAATGAAAACCCGAGGTGGCAGATAAATAGCGCTATCATATGGGTCAGGACACAGCGAACTATGATTCTTACGAAGTCATAAAGAGAGAGAGAAAGAGAGAGAGATATTTAAAGTAAATGGAAGAGGAGGAAGGAAACTACAACAAAGAGAGAGAAAGGAAGATATATATATATATATATATATATATATATATATATATATATATAGAGAGAGAGAGAGAGAGAGAGAGAGAGAGGTCTAAAAAGTTAATGGAAGGAGAGGGTGGAAACTACAACTAGCTATATTTCCCTTAAGCAGAGAAGAACAAAAATATTAAAAAGCTATCATATAGAAAGTATCTATTGGGTAACAATGTGAAGTGGCGGATTCCGAACACAAGACCAGAGAGTTTGAATCTTGGCTGCGTCCGTGTTGTGTCCTTGGCACAGGCAATTTACATGGCTTTTTCTCATCTCAGCCTGTAAAAAGTTCAAAATGTTCACTACGCTGTCACTTATCTCGAAAAGTCTAAAAGATCTGAGTGGAAAAAAAAACATTTTTTTAAAGAAAGATATTTTTAAAAGGTGGCATTACAGGAAAGACTCCCAGTAGAACTTATTGCAGTCCTTGGGGCGGATGATCTATTTTTCTCTTTTAAAATCCTATACCCCTAATGTAATCCACACACACACACACAAACTAGGGACAATTTATGTGCTGTATTATTATTCTTATTTTAGACAACAAAAATTGTAATTTATACTTTACACCCCTCATCAGTCAAAAATATGCCCATTTCCTCCCTTGGTTGAAAATCTTAAGCTCTATTGGCCTATCTGCGTTCCGTTAGTGATTTTCCACAACTGTTTATCTTTATCACATTCGCACTGACCTCATTTGAACTGGATCGAGAAAATAGACAACAGTCATTATTACCTAACTGATTGAATTATTGTCCTCCCTTCAACTCTTCGGTTAGTTAAGCTGACAGGTGCTAGCAATGACGTAAAGCAGGGGAACCCCCCGCCATGTGACCCCAACAACCAATGGAAGAGGCCGAGTTCACTGCGCAGAGAATATGCGCAGTAAAATTCTTTATTGACAACAAAATGCCGTCGGCCTTGGAAGCCTCACCAGGTTCAATTCAAACCGAAAAGCCTCATCATTATATGTAAGTAGGCAGTTTTTAAAGATTTGAACATAACCCTAAAACTTGCAAATTTATTTTTTAATAATCTAACCTATCTTGACTTCTTTTTCACCCAGGTACTTGAAGGAATTCAGGACCCAACAATGTGAGCGCTTTCTTCAGCATAAATGTCAACAACACAGACCGTTTACTTGCTTTTATTGGCATTTCTTAAATCAACGACGTCGACGACCAGTCAAAAAGCGAGACGGCACATTTTCATATAGTCCAGATATTTATTGTACAAAATATGACGAAACCACTGGAATATGTCCTGATGGAGACGAGTAAGTAGATCTAGCTAAGTAAAGTGCCCGTCAATGTGACTAAGAAATGGCGCGTAGATCTCTTTCGAGAATGGGGTTCAGAACTAACACCGACCAACTTCACATTTACTTTTTTTTACTTATTTCAAAGTTTGGTGATAAGCATTGATTGGAGAAAAATGTGATTGTGAAGTTTTTAGTTTACTGTGCTGAAGGGAAGCAGTGTGATTTAATTTTTGCTGACAGTGACAATGACGCGTGTGTGATGTAAACAAACATGGCTGCCATTTTCACTGGATCCCCGACGTCTTGATCTTAGAATGAGCAACATTTTTCGTATATATTCTTATATAGAGGAATAGGTGGTTCCTATCTTGAGAGAGAAGTTTATTCTAGAGTTATTAAAACCATAAGCATTACTGATCATAGAGATTTAATAAGAATTTAAGATTTTATGAGAATAGCCCTATTTTATAATCCATCCGCGTTGTAAACAAAGAAAATGTCAGTTGGGTCTAAAAATAGGACCTGACGTCTGGCTTTCTTGAGGATCGCAACCAGGATGCTTTTTCTTTTTCCTTTTCATTTTTAACTTTTACAATAAAATGGGACATTGTGTTAGTGTAATATGATTTAAAAATTTCACATTAAGGGATGCGAATTTCAGTAAGAATTGAATTTTTAGCATACTGCCAAAGATTCTAATTTTGGTGACCATCAACAAAGATCAGCTGTAGATTGAATTTAGGTCATGTTATTTTTCATAAGACCTTGACCCGAAGTTGAACTAAACATGGCCTGCTGTCATGCAACTCATTGATGAACATCCCGGACCCACTTGTTTTCATGGAGATAATGTATGTTGAGCTGAATAATTGAGGGACTTTTAATTTTTTTTTTAAGAACTGCAGAATTCAAAGTTTTCACTTTAAACTACAGCTCTATATATTTTTCTGTTACTTACTCAAGCCTATCTGCCTTTACACATTAAAAAAAAACAAAAAACTGAAGACCAGTTACAATAAGAAGGCCTTTTTCTGTATCAGAACTTAATCTGATTATCAAACTATACATTTTGTTCTACACAGATATAGAACAAAACAGAAGAAAGATAATACATTTGCAAGCAGTTTTATCATTTAGAGTATATATATAGATCTGTGGGGCTTAATAATAATATCATCAATTTAGGTGTTTTGCCCCAAGAACATTCAATATCTCTTGCAATAACAAAAATCACAGGTGGAGCTCATGCATATATATTCACCATAAATGTTTTGAAATTTCTAAAGGCTGTATTCAATTATGTAAAGTCCGTTTGTGAAGCCCAGGCCTGGTATAGGATGTTGGGTATAGTTTTCATTAAGCCATATTTTTTTGTTGTAAGCAATTCAAATCAGTTTAAAATGCCAACTTCTATATTTAATGCTTGTTTGATACCCACATCTCTAACCTGCAATGTGAAAAAACTACTATCAGAAATAAATTAATGATAAAAAATGTTTTTTAAAAAGTATTTCTTTCTTCACATTGAGTATCACTAATTATGACTCCCCATTCATCAGGACAATTTATCAGATATATCTGTTTTTTTTTATGAGCTGAGGTGAAAGAAAATCAGTCTTTAAAACAAAAGTATAGATTCTCATGAATAAGCCTGTGCCTTTCAGCTTGTGAAAGCAAGAATTCATAGTTTAGGGTTATCTTTAACTGTATTATTCATTATTATTTTAATAAGAATATTTTGAACATTAAAAAGAATTGATTTTTTTTTATTTTGTAAAATCTTTCCTCTTCCACATAATGCTTCTCATTACATCAGGTACCAGAAATAATAAGGGTGTAATAATTATTATTTTTCCCTCAAAGTTAGCAGTTTACAAGGGTTTTTTTTTCTTTCTTTCTGGTTTTCTTTTTTTTTTTTACACCTAGCTGCCCATTCCTGCACCGAACAGCAGGGGATACTGAAAGGAGATACCATTTAAGATATTACAAGACTGGTACTTGTGTGTATGAGACTGATTCAAAAGGCCATTGCTCTAAAAATGGGCCTCACTGTGCATTTGCACATGGTGCCCATGATATGAGACCACCTGTATATGACACAACAGAAATGCAACCATCAATGGATATATTGGATAAAATGTCCTCATCACCTGGTTCTTTAGAAAAAGATAAAGTACTTGCAGAAGATCCAAGATGGAATGGTAAGTATTTTCTTCTTTTCTAATTCTTAAAATTATGCAAATTAGTCTTAAATGATAAGATCACTACACCACCCAATTCTCTCATGCTCTTAATAAATTTCCTACTTGCAACCAAATTCATTGTTCATTTCTTAAAATACATGAAGAGGCTATTGACTAATATTTAAAAAGCGTTTTCAAAAGCAGCTCTCTTACTTTCCTCAAATTTCTAGCTATGTGTACAACTTAATAGTTTTACTTTCTGTGTGTCATTATTTTACATTTCAAGAAGAGACACAATAAGATTAAGGTATCTGTATGGATGAAAAGAAGAGTGACATTGATCTTCAAAGCGATATAGATCAAGATGAAACTGAAGATCTAGACTCAAAGGTAGGGTAAAGGGAAAGGCAAGGATCTTGGTTCAGATATAGAGCTAGATCCATTATTTGGTTCAGAGTCTATCAGGGAGATTGTTTTTAGTGATTTGCAACTTTGAGAGACCCAAAATGAACTGTTTGGGCTCATATTTGTTATCAGCTGTGCTTTTCTCAAATTCAAAAGAAATTCATAAAACGATTTGAATGTTTGTTTCATGATACAATGTTGAGAAATCTTACCATCTGCTTTTCTCACATGCATTTCTTATGAACTGCTCTGGAGATTTTGTGTTGATGACATTAAAAAAAAAGATTTTAGATCATAAAAAAAGATTGTAGAATATTTTTTCTCAACACTATAGGCGGTATTTGACTGGTTATATAAAAATGGTTTCTCACAGTAAAAGAGAGGGAGAAGCTTTTATGCTAAATAGGCGTAAATTAATGTGTGATTTGACTAAAAAACGTTTTTTTTTTTCAAAATCTGATTTACTCCTGTTAAACGTAATGTTTCAGTTACAATTTTGAAAGAGATAATGAGAAGAAACATTATGAAATAGTTTATAAAAATTATTTAACTATAAGCACTGGCATTATGAACTGTAACATTGATGTATCCATTTAAAAGTAGTAGTTCAGTTAAAGAGGATAAATGGGCATTATACTTTGATGCTGAATATTGAAAAAAAAAAAGTCCTACCCATGATACAGCAGTTACAACATAAATTAATGTTGGGATTTTAATAAATCTATGAACCCGAAAATGTTAACTAGTCCAAATAAAGTTGGTAGTCATATTTTAACTTTGAATCATTGATACATCTAGAAACTGCATATTTTAAGAGGCTCTGCAATGGTATAAACTGATAATAGAAAAATATTTCTGTGCTATATGAATAATTTAATTATTTTCTAAATAATGAAAATCTTTTTTTTTTCTCAAAAGTTTTACATCAACATCTCACTCGTTTTGCTCTTGTGATATGCTTTTGAGACAAAAGTTATTCACTTTTTTAATTTCTTTTTTTTCTTTTGTCAGACACAAATTTTGTCTTAGCCAACTATAAAACAGAACCATGTAAACGTCCACCGCGGCTGTGCAGACAAGGGTATGCTTGTCCTCAGTTCCATAACAACAGGGACAGAAGAAGAAGTCCTAAACTTTATAAGTACAGGTTAGTTTTGTTGTGTAATTGTCAAAATACGTCGAAAAATGTTAATGGCGTTATGAAAATTTTGTGTCAGTTCCTAGTAGAGCCTCTTGAAATATCCCTTTAACAGCATTTAAACTGATGGAAATTTATAGTTCATTTTGTATAAATGGATAAAATTTCCTATGGTATACGACATAAGGGTGAAGAACTGAGTCAAGGGATTTTTTAGGTCCTGGGTTAGAATCTACATCATTTTAAGTGACTTTTTCTTCTCGAAATTTAGATTTTTACCTAGGTTTGGAGTCAATCTCTTCACCCTTTTTTTCTTCCTATATTTTATAACTCCAATTTACTCTCATCTTCAGGGCCCCTCTACAATGTCCTTTAATAGTGCTCCCAATCATCACATTTCTGCTGATTTCCGCAGTTTGATTCCATGAAGCAGTTTTCTTAAAATTTCTTCAGCTCGAGGGGGACCACACCTGGTGTTGCCCTGGACTTATTCCTCACTACAATTTAAAAAATCCTCAGTTTTTATGATTACCTCTTTGAAGCAGTGTTTAACTGATGTCCTATCTAGTGCTTGCTAATAATTAAAACAAAAGATTTGATCAAATTGGCTTGTTAACCAAATCAATCTCCATAGAACTAACAAGAAAAGAAATGGCATTTCCCTGGAAAGCATTACAGGTTAAAAAATTTTTTTTTTAATGAATTTCAGAACATAAGAAGTTATTCCTTATTAAAAAAGGTGTACCTACCAAAACGATAGATTGAGGACATTGTTAGATGCCTTGATAAATTCATGGTTTTTAAAGTAATTTCTTTGATAGCATTGCAATTCAACTGAAAATTGCTAAGTAAAGGCAAAGATTCTTCTGGTTCTAACCTTTGTATTCTCTTTAAAATGTCTTTGTTTGCATTGCTTTCAGCTATTAAGTTCTCAATTGCCCATTTATCCTTTGAATCCTGGAATCTAGACAGTATTTCTAATCTCACTTCCTGGTCTTGCTGGCACATTGGTCAGTCTAAACTGCTAAATGGCTTTGTTGGATCTAAAGGCGATGCACAGTTTTCTTTGCTTTATTCTAGATTTCTTTTCTTATATATCCAAATTATCATGAAAGTCTTATTACCATGGAGCGGAATTGTGCAGATTTGTCCTCATTTCATTGTAGATGTATTAAAGTTTTTTATGTCTGTGTGAAGTCAGTTGCCACATGAGAGTCAGTTTCGGTTTTTTTTTTTCTGTTTTTCAAAGAGTAGCTCCTATCCCAGGAAATCTGATTAAGTAGGCTGCAAGGAGGAAAATAGTTTAAAATACGTTTTTTTTTTCAGGGAGAAAGCTAAAATGAAGGATGCCTCTCCAAAAATCTTTTCTTAGCATTCCCGTTATCTTTGAATAACCCTTTCCAATATATCGTGATGCAGCTCATTTACTAACAGTCAGTGTGATTTTCTGTTGTAGGTCAACACCGTGCCCTAATGTGAAGCATGGTGATGAGTGGGGAGACCCTGCGCAATGTGAAAGTGGGGATAATTGCTCCTACTGTCATACCCGCACTGAACAACAGTTTCACCCTGAGGTAAAATGTTTTACATTGTTATAATATGTTCTATATCAGTGAATTGAGAATTCGTACAAATTTGCTCTTTATGACATTGATACTGAATAAAGCTGCTGCAAGTGATGTTAAAAAAAAAAAAAAAGAAGAGTAAGATACTTTGGCATAACAATTAGAGCATTTGCTTAAAAAACAGGGAATGCTGTGTGGGGTGCAGGCTAATGGTTGGTAGTGACAAGCCTGCCAACTGGGCCAATTAACCGCTGGCTGACAAGGCCTAGACTGGCCATAGAATGCAGTGGCATGTGTTGGTTTCTAATCAATTCACATTTTAAGTGCATAGTAGAAATTTTGTCCACAAAGCAATAACAATGGATGCCAACTTGCTTTAAGTAGTGTAGGTGATGTTAAGTACTATCAAAATTTCATGTGATTTTGTTCATTTTTCAGAATTGGCTGCTAGAAGATAATTGAAAATGAAAAGTGACATGAAGAGAAAAAGAGTGAAAGTACATAATGCCATATTTTAAGGCTATATATGTATTAGAATTGCCATAAGAAGATGGAAAATAACCAGAAGTGATGAATAATGTATTTGAAAAACATTAACTGAGAGAGAAAAAATTGTGTATTAAAACTGTGAACATAGAGAAAGTTGAGATCTTATTAAAAAAAAAAGACAGAAGACGTACATAGTATGTTTGAAATTAAATATCTTTTTTACAACACAGAAAAAAATCCAACTTTGAATAATATTTTTTATTGGACAAAAGTAACAAAAGATTTTTCCAAGAATAGCACCATATGGCTCACCTACTTTGACATCTCTTTCTGTATTATTCAAATACATTTTGAAGTAATGTTGAACTTTTTCTTTCTTTCAGATTTATAAATCTACCAAATGTAATGACATGGTTCAGACCAATTGCTGCCCAAGAGGAGCATTTTGTGCATTTGCTCATGTGGAGCGTAAGTTGTTTTCATTAACTGTTTGTTAAATTTTTTATTTTATGATGAGATAAGTAATATGATAAGTTTTTATTTTTTCAGACTTTTTCATTGCAAAAATTACTTGACAATTGAATTCAATATAACTGTTTTGAGACATGTCTTGGAAAAAAGTAAAATTTGACAATCTGGAGGAATCTCAAGTTTTGTGCTTTACCACTTGTTCATCATGTTTTGGCTACATATGGGCTATTCCAGGACTCACATGCATTATGCCTTTCTCTGTACACCAGAAAATATCTATGCATAATTTTTTATGTTTGAGCAAAAACCTTGGGTGCATATATCACAAAAATATTTTGTACTTATGTAATAACTATTGAAAGACTATATTTTTTTTTCATTTTCAGAAGAGATAACATCTGTGCGTGATGTCTTGTCCTTGAGCAACAATTCTTTGGCTGCATTTGTCACAAATGTTTTGCCTACAATAGATGCTGCAAAAATAGATCAATTGGGAAAGCAGGTTTTACATGGCAAGGAGGTGTGTTTATAAACTTCATGGAGAGTATAATTAATTTTTTTTTTTATTTAAAAAATTGTTTTTTTCTTATCACTGAAATTAAAGTACGGTAAGAAATTTTGTGTTAAATTACAACTTTGATTTAAAGTTAGAAAGTTAGCCTGTGCATGCAAGTACACAGGGAAAAAGTTTTTGAAAACTTACCTTTTTTCAAAATCTCTTTACAGGTTAATGGTAAGCTGGATGGTAAATTACCAAATCCTATTGGCAAAGAAAGGGCAAATAGCACTCCCCAGCCTAATCTCATTTCAGTAAGTCTTTTGCTGTGCATATTATAAACTTTCCAACTCTTCATTTTCAACTTTTGCACCAAACCTGGTTTGCTCACTAACTTTTGCACATTATTTTGACCAGAGATGTCCTTTTGTAATTTTCTTGGACTCTTGCCTTTTTATTAATTCTGTGTTGAGACCATATTTTGAACAGATTTTAGAGTTTATCAAATTATGTCTAGCATCTTTTGAGATGTAATTGTTGTTGTCAAGCCTACATCTTGAAATTTAATATGCTTTGTTCCTTGTAATTTTTAAAAAGTAATGACCTTTTTATTTTGGTGAATCCTATCTTTATGACTTATTTCCAGATGAGCCTAATGAATAACAGTGGTAACCAATTCCGTAATAGTCCTTTGCCTGATCCCTTCACAAAGACACGCTCTTGCAGTGTTAACTCTGACTACAGTGTTTCACCTCTTTATTTGAGGGCACCTGGCTTTGAAAGAGATGATTACCAGGTGGGCAAGCTCTCTATCACTTTTTATTTTTCTCTCTCGTTTTTTTTTTTTTCAAAAATTGTGTTAATAATTTGTGATGCAATACCACTGTTTTGGGCATAGGGTACATCTAAGGCATTTTGAGCTCTGAATTTTTAGATGGAGATAACTTAACTTAATTAAATTTAATTTTGGAATCAAATGAAATGAATTATATTTGTTTGAAGTATAAGCTTGTTCAGTGGCAAAGAAATGCTCCAATAAGCCTAATGTTTCAAGAAATATAAATGTGGAACAGCATGTAGATTGACATTTTTTTTCTGTGTTTTTTTTTTTTTTTTAATCCAAAATAAGAATAAAGGGGCAAGTGTCCAGTTAATGAGAAAAATATAAATATCACATAAAAAAAAAGGACATGTATTGCAGCTCATTTTTATCAGGGCTGATACCTTTTTGCTCCATACTGTCTCTGTGTGTCACTTTCAGAAGGAGGAAGATATCCAAAAAAGATTTAGCTTTATCATGCGAGGTCCTTGAATTTAAAGAAGCCTGGAATAGTCCAGGACTTTAATTTCCCCTGTGAAGATTCTGAAAAAAACTTTTTAGACTTACTTCAATAATAATTTTTATATAGACTACCTCAAAGTGGATATTATATTCAAAGTGCTATGATTTAATTTAGTTTATTCAAACTGAAAAATTCATTGATGAAAGATAAGCATTTTTATGGGCTCTAATCAGACTTCAAACAGTTTGAAATTCATTAATGGAATAGTGTAATGCAAATCTGTTATTTGCTTTAACAATAGGCTTGAGATGTCAAGGAAGTATTACTCAGGTCCCTGCTAGTCCACATTTAAACAAAAATATGTTGCTAATAATCTAATGTTTGTTCTAGCGTTTCCTCAAGAAAATTTAAAGAGGTATAAAAATCTAAATGTCTAAATTTAAAAGAAATTATTTTTATTATTTCAGATTAAATTAAGGCAGCAGCTCATCGCCATAGAAAAGGATGTAACCCTTGATCCTGCAGAGAAAGCCAAAAGAAAAGACAATTTGTTACTGATCCACCAAGCTGGTCTTTTTAGTCATCTGAATCTATTGAGCCATGTGTCTACAAATATGTCACCACTGGCCCCATCTTTTTACCCCCCTGGTGAATGTGTGGAGTCTGTTCTTGGTAATGAGCAGTCACTTTTTTTCCGACTTAATTCTGTTTAATGACATGCCACATTACCTTTGGGGGTAGCAACAAATAAAGCTGTAGTAAATTTTTCAGTGCATAAGAATAAACGAATCAAATATTGTTCTCTATTTTCCCATAAACAGATCTTACTCAAAGCAATACATATATATACAACTTGAAATGTGTAAGGTAACCACAAAATAATGCACCTTGTGGCAAGAGATTTATTTATAAATATAAATAAATATCCAATGTGTAGCAATGCTACAAAATGAATTGAGTTGCGTTACTGCATGATTGTCTTTAAGTAAAAGCCATTCTTTAGAGGGATGAAAGCACTACTTTTCATGTGGAGGACTTTCTATAGACATCAACAGACATTCAGTATATGAACTTTTAGAAATGTTTACTTCTTTACTCTAATATTTTGATTTAATCTCAGTAATGTATACCCAGAACTTGATTTGATTTTGTGAGACTGTGACACCTACGGTTCTTAATATTCTTTGACAAGTCTGAGTGTTTGATATACTTTACTTAATACCTGTAAGATTAACTTTCTACTATGCTGAAAAGCATTCACTGTGGCCAAATTTTTTTTTCATCTGCTGTCAATGGTACAAAACATGATTTCCTTACATTATGTAAAAAAAAGCTCTCGTTTTCTAAATCTCACCTCCCTGTATTAAAGTATTAAACAGATTAATGATGGGCAAAGTCTAAAGGAAATAATAATCTCACAAAAGCCAGTCTTAAGATCGAATACAACTGTACCTAAATGACTTTAAAAAAATCAATTCAAGAGATGTCAGGGAAAGCATGTCAATCTTTATAAGAATAATTTTCAGTAACAGGGAAAGAGTTGTGATCTAGTATAGATGTCAAAAATGAACAGGAAAAAAAATTTAGTAAAATTGATTGATCTAAATGGAATGATCTATAGATGTGGAGAGAAAAAAAATGTTTATTTTGTTATTTGAACACAGAAGCATGGGGAATTTTTCATGAAACATGAAAATATAAACTATTTCAATATTTTCAGGAAAGGCTCTAGATGATGCTCACTTAGAAGATCTTGATATCAGTAGCTTGGAGCGCGAGCTTGACAAAGACATGGACAATAACTCTGTTAGTAGCTCCCTCAGCACGGGCCTGTCTACCTCAGGCTGCTTCAGTAACAATTCCTCCATCCCTATTGGTATCCCACCAAGCAACATTGCCCAGCGTGGCAGCATCAGCAGTCTGTCCCAGTCTCCTCCCTCGCCTTTTGGCAGTTTCCCTCACAGTATGCAACCTTTGCATCTGCAGAAGCAAGACTCAAGTGACCATGTAAGTCTATTTTGTTTTATAAGAGGTAAAAAAGTATACAAATTCCGCAATTCCAGAAACATATATAGAAGTTTAAGGATCCAGAAGATGCAATGGTGGTTTGAGGAAATGCAATGAATATAGTATAAGAATACAACCACCAACTCAAACTTATTAGAACAAATTAATTGTTGGTGGTCACATTCTTTTGCTATATTTGTTTTATAAGTTATAGTTATTTAAAATAATGATTTACTCTTTAATTGCTGATTTAATTTGTGAAAGTGTTGAAGGTAATAGGACATTCATTTAAACTAATGTAGCAATCATTATCTTTTAGTACTGGTACAGTTAGGACAATTCATATCATGAATAATTACTCCATTTTATTTTTTATTACTTATTTATGGTATTATATGTACAATTTTCATAAGGAAATGGAAAATTATTCTAAATACAAGTATAATGAA
>BLXT01007309.1:4697736-4709576 GCA_019648995.1 Plakobranchus ocellatus | reverse complement strand
AGAGAGAGAGAGAGTGAAAGAGATACATAAATGGACAGATAGATACATAGACAGATAGAGAAAGACAGAGAGAGAGAGAGTGAGAGAGAGTGATAGAGAAAGAGAGTGAGAGAGAGATTGATAGACAGAGAGTGAGAGAGTGAGGGAGCGAGAGAGAGTGATATAGAGAGAGTTAGTGTGAGAGAGAGAAAGAGAGATTGATAGACAGAGAGTGAGAGAGTGAGGGAGCGAGAGAGAGTGATATAGAGAGAGTGAGTGAGTGAGAGAGAGAGAGGGAGAGAGAGAGAGAGAGAGAGAGAGAGAGAGAGAGAGAGAGAGAGAGAGAGAGAGAGATTGCATAGTTGGCCTGGACTGCATGAAGACTTTACAATCAAAGTGCAGAGTAAGTTATGTTACTGGGGAAAAAGTAGCTGTCGTTTTCAATTTGATAAGTACTGTTCAGACGAGAGGAAAATGGATCAAATCGAAAAAGACTATAGACATCACAACACGCCATTCTTGTTTTAAATAGAGGATAGAAAAGGGCAAAAAGTCATCAGATAACATAGGCCTATATATATATAGGCCTTGTTTTATATATATGTGGTATATATATGTATATATGTATATATATATATATATATATATATATATATATACCGTATATATATAATAAAGCATTCACGCATCATTTTTTATGTTAGGAAATAATTTGTTTTCACTGGTATTGTCTCTCATGCATGAATTAAGCTAGTCGTTTGGCATCTTTTGTAAGGATGGATAATTTTAATGCATACATGATTTTGTAGAGCACGAGCTTTGGATAACTCAATGTTGACCGTTTCTTCCGCAACGATGACCGGGTAAGAGCGACGTGGCCATGTTCTAAATTGTTTTACATCCCCTCCTAAGCTTTACGTGAAGCTTATGTCGAGGTGGTTTTTTCTTCAGCAGATTTTATCTGTGTCACATGATTGGATCAGGTTAGAGAAATGTCGATAAGAACAGGATCATCATTAAGATACGATATTCTTTTTTTTTTTTTTTAAGTGTTATTAAAAGAATCATATCAAAACATTTTGTTAAGATCTATAAATAGCAGATATCCATAGGTTTTCAGGCAAAAACTCTTAGTGTAGCCTTGATTAGGTTACATTAAATGCCAGATGGATTGCAATGATTTGGACAATTTGGGGTCGACTATCATGCTTTCTCACAAAAAGAGTTCTCTTATTTGTATTTCCTTTAAAAAATTCTGCCGTTACGTTAAGTCAAAATCGAACCAGAACTGACGAAAACATGTTTAAAATATGTTTATTGTAAGATTTTAAAATGCGAAGGAACTGACGAATGGAAAAAAAAAAGATTATATTAGTGGAAAGAAAAGATCTACTATGAAAAAACAATACAGACACACCTCGGCTTGGGCCAAAATAATGTTTTAAATGCCAATAGAAAAAAAAATTTCTCACTAATCCAAGAAGAAAAAAACAAAAGGTTGTTCGCAAAAGAGCGTCGAGAAATAGACATAAAATATTGTACTAGAAACAACTCAAAAAATGATAAATATGAAGGTCAAAGAATAGAACAGAGCGATGATGGATAAAGTTTAAGATAAATAATGGCTGACTACGATATCAAACTCCTTTGGGCGGAATAGCCTTGTTAAGAATAGACAGGCACGTGAATTGGCTATCTTGTCGTGCGTGCCTTTATCTACTCTGCAAATCTACGAGTGCTTGTTCGGAATAGCCACCGTGACATATAATTATCTTTTTGTAGACCTTGTTTAGATATCGATTATCAGTGCATAATTAGCGAAGTCCTGTTTGATTAAGTAGCTACCACGAGTCTGCTTACTCAATGCACTCTTTCCGTATCAATATGAATGGAGACTTTGTAATAATTAGCATTGCCACTAAAATATATCTCACTAGCGGTTTTGATAGCATTTGTAAATTGACAACTTTTGTTAAAAAAAAAAAAAAGAATATAATTGGTTGGTAGAAGATTTTGAGATAACTCGGAAATATACAAAATCTATTTTTCAGGGCGGACAAACAAGTGATTTATAAAAGTCAATTTAGATCTAATCCCAGTCCCAATTCCACCTATTTTCTATACAAAGCATCTAAATCCTATTAAATAAGCCTACTTTAAACTGTCCTCGATATTTTAAAAGATAAGTTAAATGTTTTTTTTTCAAATCTAAATTCTACAGATGAGCACGCGATGCTTGTCCGTACTTCCTATATGTTTTCCTAAGGGTCTATAAATAGTTTCGGTTTTTTCATTTTCATCTCGAAATTTCTATTGATTAATTTATTGACAAACCGATATCCAATTTATCTTTATTTAAACTGCGTTTTGATTTCTTCACGTTCTTTTACGCCATCTTGTACTAAGAAAATAAGGGTAAAAATGTAAAATTGATTAAAAATTTGCAGATATTATCATGAAAAATGGAAAAAAAACATTATTTCTTCTTGTTACGAAACAGACAACAATGGAGAGAAGAGTATTTTTTCCTTTTGAGGCAGGTTGATGTTAGTTTTCTCCTTGTTCCCCCCCCCCCTTTTTTTTTAAATTAAACCCATGCCTAAAAAGCTTCAGTCATGATGAAGCCACTGAATATAAATAAATAGACCAAATTGCTCATGTGATTTTTTAAAAGTTCATGTGATAACGCCTCAGGATCTGAGGAGCATACTATTGTTTTGTTTCTTACACTTGAGCACCATTTTTTTCCTTGACAGTATTTACCTAGTAGGCCTACAGATGGGTTGATAACGATTCCAGATTTCGCTGTTCTCAGTTTAGGATTTGCTTAAACTTCCTCCATTAGTTTTTGCATACTTTCAATTTCAAAAGGTGATTTTTTTTTCTATCACAACAAAATATGTGCATCTATCATAAACATCACATAATTATCATCAATCTTATAGTTTTTTTATCCGATCGGGTGCATCGAGGTAATAAAAAAGTTTCCTCCACCCCCCACCCCCACTCCCCCCACCCTCCCTTCTCCAGGCTCTTTGCTCTCCTCAGTGTCTCTCTCATTTCCATGCCTATCCAATCACAAAAGTTGTCCTCCCATCTTTTTCTTTGCATCTTCTTCGACCACTCTGTACAGTGCCTTGCAGAATGGTTTTGGCAAATCCCGAGGAACGGGTGATGTGGACGTACCAATTTGGTTTTCCCAGTTTGACTAGTATTAGTGCACAGCCCGTTCACTAATCGGATGTGTCTTTTTACCTGTTCGTTGGTGAAGTGGTTCTTGTATGAGATGCTCAGTAGTTTGCAGAAACATCTTATTTCATCAGCTTTTTATTCTCCTCTCAGTATCTACCATCAGGTTCCAGGACTCTCAAGCGTATAGAGAGATTGACATTACTAGAGATCGCGTAAGTCTGATCTTTGACCTTAGCGTGATGTTCCGTTTCTCTAGATATGTTTCAGTTTGATAAATACGGCTGTGGTCTCGTTTATCCTGGAGAGGATTGCTGGTCTAGATTTTTCATCAGAAATAACGAATCCTAAGTATTTGCGACAGTCTCAAGTTTGTGGTCTTTGACTTTGGTGTTGGTTGTGAACTTGCTGTTAGTCATGACTGTTTTTTTTTTTTTTTTCAGAACTTATTTCCATACCATGGTCTAATGAGGCCCTTTCTAGATGATTTATCAAGTTGGCGAGATCTTTTTCATTTCCAGCCAAGGTTTGCGATGATTCTTTTGCCAATGCCTACTATTCCTTCATGTTGCCCAAGGGCATCAGTCATGAACTTTTTCCAGACATAGGTTGAAGAGAGTGGGTGAGAGCAGACAAACTTGGTGCACTCCGATATTGTTAAGAACCAGTTTACATTGTTGTTATAAAATGTTGCACCGGTGGCTTTGTCATAAAGATCTCCTTGGCCTGACTTAAGTTTGAATTGATGTACAGGTTCACAGTTGCCCACAGAGATGTTCCTTCATACACTATTCAAATCAGTCGTTACGAGGGACGTCCGAAAAGAAACAGGAAAAGGGGCATAATTCTTGAACCAATCCATATTTTTTAATTCTGTAAACGGGAAACACCAGTGCAACAAATTAACTTTCACGGTGCGCAGTTTCAGCACCATTCATGAACGCACGATTGAACACTACTGATTCCAATATGGCTACCCCCATCAAAGAGTGGTCAAAGCTGGAGGTCAGAGCTGTTGTGCGTTTTTTGTTTTCTAAAGGAACAAAACTTTCTGAAATTCACAAACAAATAGCAGAAACATGTGGTGAGGGTGCCATGCCTTCTGCAGCGATGCCAACAAGACAATGGAGATGAGGATACGACGCATATTGGTGTAGGGCCTGGTGGAGACTTTCAAGCAAACAATAACCTCTTTGACAATCTGATTACTGGTGATGAAACTTGGATCCATCTGAATACCCCAGAGACAAAGCGCGACTCCATGACTTGGAAACATCCATCCTCTCCCGTCACCAAAAAGTTCAAAGTGCAGAGATCCGCAGCTAAAGTAATGGCTACCGTGTTCTGGGATGCGAAAGGTGTGATCCTCTTAAACATTTTGCCACAGGGTCAGTGTATCAATGCTGCCCGATACTGCAGCACTCTTGACCGCCTTAAAGAAGCAATTCGTCGCAAAAGACCTGAGCTCTTGGGAAGGGGTGTTGTGCTTCAGCACGATAATGCGACCCCTCATTCAGCAAACCTTACACAGCAATGGCTGCAGTACTACGGATGGGAAATTCTTCTTCATCCTGCCCACAGTCCAGACCTGGCACCCTCTGACTTTCATTTGTTTAGACCCTTGAAGTGCCATTTAGGAGGCATGGCTTTCGAGACAGAAGATGACCTCATCAGTGAATTGAGGAATTGGTTTGATAATCTTGACGTTGATTTCTTTCGAGTGGGTACCAATTCGCTGCTGTCGCGCTTTCAAAAATGCATCGATCTCCACGGGGATTACGTTGAGAAGTAGTGGAAGAGTGAACTTCAATCTGTGTGATTTCAAATTTATCTGATCAAAACTCTTTGAGTTATGCCCCTTTTCCTGTTTCTTTTCGGACATCCCTCGTATATTGGTTACCGTTTGCTAAAATCTTTGCAATGTTATTTCTTCTGACTTTACAAACACTTTCAGAAACTGGGCTGATTTTTTTTCGTTGCATCTCGTTTATCAAATTCTGGACCCCATGGTAAACGCCTTATAAATGGAGGTATACATTGCATAATTGAGTAGTCATTGTATTTTCATGTTTTATTTCTTCTAAAATTATGTTTTATTTTTAACCCACCGACTATTTTCCTGTTTTGGAGTTTAAAGGATCGAGCTTTATGCAAAGAAGTTAGTTGGAGAAACGAATGCACAGGTAATGCAATAGTTGCATTGCTCAAACCCGATCGTTAGTGTGATAATTTGAGTTATTGAGCTTGTAGCATTGACATGTTACATTGATGAATGCTATAATAAACTCGGGTCCAGGGAATGAAGTTAAACTCCATCCATCACGCAATCGGCAAAGAAACTGGTAAACCCATCAATTTTAAATTGATGAGGATGGTAAGAACTCACAAGGACTAAAAATGAGACATTCAAAAGCCCATGTGATAGAAGAAGAAACATAATGTTTAACAAAATAAACTATATTCTCATTCAGAAACGATTCCGAAACGCTATCAAAACACCAACAAGACGCCCGGGAGCCAAATGTAATTCATGTTACATTCCAGTCGTGTGCCAGTTTGAAATAAAAACTAAGAAATACAAAAAGCCAAAAGCCAATCCCAAATTCCAAGTGGACCTACTAAAATCTGATGAAAAGCTAAGAGAAGAAATTGCTGTAGCTGTGCAAAATCATATAAGACTCTGAGCAATATCTCAGAGGTAGGAGAACTATAGTAAGAAATAAAAGAGTCACTTTGTGACAAATATAATGGTTGCTATGTTTGTGAATTAGGTCTAGATTTAGATCTAGACTCGGACTGGATTGTATTTTGTTTTGGCTTTGTTATTTGAAATGTTTGGTCAGATCTTGACTAGGCTAGATTAGACCCATTTTCAGTTTAGTAGTGCTATTTTGGTTTTAGCTTTGTTTACCCTTATAGATCAAGGTATTTCTAGAAAGTCTGGGAGGTGTGCGTACATTTTGTTTACAAGATGTTACATCTTTCATGGTGGGCGTGTCATGTGGGGAAAGTCTGATTGGCCAATATTTTTAGTTTACCTTGATGAAATAATTCGGTCACTTTTTCCTTGCTCTGGAAATTGCAGAATGTATGATTTTTTATTTCATTGTTTAATTACCCTAAGTTAGTAATTTCTGGACACTGTAGGCGGTGGGTATATAAGAATTTGTTGTGCGATCGTTAGGGATAATTTGCAGGGACCGCTAAGAGATAAACCGCTGTGTTTGAGAATTTGTAGATCTAAATAACCGTAGAAATCAAATTGCTGTTCTGTAACTATTCTTTATTCAAATTTATAAACTTTTCGTCCAATTTTCGGCAAGTCTCAGTGTGATTTCTGTTCTTCATTCTATTTAAAAGAACTCATTGTCACAGGTGGTGTTCAACTAGATCTATAATTAGACATCACTTAGCTAATGTGACATATGTGAGAACCCCGACGAGATAGACAAGGATAAAATTGAAAGCAGATCTAGATCTAATTATTGACAATAAATTGTTTGTCCTCAGGAATCGTCATTGGCTTGAGAGAGGAAATCGCACAACAGGCAGACTTTAGAGGCAAAAAGAGAAAAGAATATTTGAAGCAAGAATTTGGACGACTGCCGAGAAAGAGAGAGAGAGAGGACTAAAGAGAAGAAAGAGAACTTCAATAAAGCGAGAAGAAAGAGAAAGAAAACTTCAACTGAAGAGAGAAGAAAAAGAATTAGAACTTCAACTTAAGCGAGAAGAAGCGGAACGAGCTGCAAAGAAAAGAAAAATAGAAGGAGGAAAGCAATAGAGCTGAAGAAATTGCGCATTCAAATTGCTGGGGTAAAGACTGATCCTGACGCTAACTGAAAGGGAAGATTAGATGCCTGGGCCAAATTACTAAAATTGCCCAACTCTGTGGTCGGAAAGGATGATTTACATAGCTGGCTAATGCGGATTGAGACATTTGCAGCGATGAGCCAATTGCCTCGAGAGAAGTGGGCGAGTTCACTGAATCGACTCCTGCCTGGACGAGCTCTCGATTGCCAAGAGCGACTTCCAAAGGTGACTTTCAAAGGCCCAAGTTTTGGATTATGATGAAGGCATTGACGAAGAGATATGACTTGACAGAGAATGGATGCCGGCGCAGATTCCGAATTTCCAAACCGGAGGAAGGCGAGAGTGCCAAGATGTTTATTGTTAATATCAAAACGCACCTGAAACAATGGGTCGAGATGTCAGATACCAAGCAAAGAGCGAGGAACTGAGGGATTTGTCCGTACGATAACAATATATAGATGCATGCCCGGAGGATAAGCTGTGCGTATAAGGGGGAAAGTGCTTCACGATTTAAGGAGTGTCGGCAAGGTGGCGGATCTGTACCTGTTGGCCCGTAAACGGAATCTGTGTAATCAACCAAGTAGATCTATGCAAGTCGTATTCGATCTATGATGGACTCTGTGGGGTCGCTTGAACCGGATAAGAGAGTCGCCGGCATTCAATGTGCATGAAAGCATAAGACGAGCACGAATAATCAGCGGTCATGTTGTAGTGCAAGAGATAAGGTCATATCGCTCGTGAATGCACATATTCAAGCCCCTCAACGAAGAAAGCAGGTGTAGAAGTGATAGCGACGGCGTCAGGAGGAAGCGCGAGAAAAGTTCTACAGCAAGCGTATGTCCTGCTCTTGAGGTGACCGACAACATCCAGAATGAAATGAAGGGTAGGGTGCTTCAGCCGGCGAGCGGAAAACCTGTACCAGTGGTAACGGCTGCGCCATGTGGGAGATTCAAAGAAAACGAGGGATCTCCGTGTACCTATCCTGAGAGGGGTAATAGGCGGTCGAGAAGTCGACGTGATGCAGGACACCGGATGTGAAGCGTTGTGGTGCGCAAAGGACTGGTTGAAGAGAGTCAGCTGACTGGTGAGAGTTATCTGTGGATAAGGATCGACAACAGAGCATTGCTGGCTGAAAGGGCAGTGGTCAACCTGACGACGCCTTACTTAAGTGTTGAAGTGTGGGCGTTGTGCATCCCTGACGCCATCTTTGATGTCATCATTGGGAACGTGGAAGGAGCGAGAGGCCCTGAGAGCCTAAGCTATAAGGATCCTGAGGTGTCTGTGCGACGTCAGAGCTCAAGCCTTACGTGGGACAGCAACTACATCGATGCGGGTGCCTACAGAGGAGAGGCACGGTGGAATTGCTCCTGACCAGTTGATCAACCCCCAACAAGAGGATCCAGAATACAAGGACTAGTAGGTACCAAGAAGACTGCTCGAAGAGGAAACAAGACCGCTTCATTGGAGAAGATTAAGGGCATTGAATATCGCAGGCTCAAGGATCCTGGAAGAAATATCAACTGTTAACATGCTGCCCCTACCAAAGTCGTTGCGCGGATACGTGATGTCAGTGGCCCACGGCTCAATTACGGGAGCCCACCTAGGAATTAGAGTGCGAAGGAAAAGGTCCTGAGCAACTTCTACTGGCCAGGAGTGGATGGCGATGTGACAAGATACTGCCGATCCTGCGATGTGTGTAATCAAACGGTGAAGAAAGGTATCGTGCCGAGAGTTCCCCTTGAAAAGGTTCCCTTGATTGATACACCTTTTAAGTGTGTAGGCGATTGGTATGTCAGCCCTATCACCCCACCAAGAGAGGCAGAGCACAGATTCATCCTAACTCATCCTAACTCTTGTGGACTATGCCACTAGTTATGCAGAGGCAGTTCCCCTACGTGAGATTGATGCCGAGACGGTTAGGTGTTCCAGAGGAGGCCTCGAGCAATCAAGGGACGCAATTCATGTCCGACTGCATGAGGGAAGTCCACCGCTTCCTGTGGATCAAGCAGAAAGTAACGACACCCGACCATCCGATATGTAATGGCCGGGTGGAGAGATTTAAAGCCACCCTGAAGACATGACTTTATCGATACAACAATCCTCTCCTCTTTGGCTGTAGGGAGGTGCCGCAACAGTCAACCCTTTTGTGCCGTTCGAGCTGCTCTATGGGAGAACCATACGTGGCCCTATGCACAACTTAAGGGAGTTGTGGACGAAAGAGATCCAGGAGTCAGATGTGAAGATAAGCTATGAATGCGTCCTTAACCTTCGGGGACGGCTCGAAGACACTCTACATATTGCCCATGAGGAGCTATAAAAGGCCCAGACAAAGCAGAAGCAATAATGATTGGACGGCCAGGTAAAGAAAGTTCTGCGTGGGCGACATGGTGTTAATCTTTTTGTTTCCGAGTCTAACAAGCTGCTAATGCAGTGGAAGGGGCCGTTCGACGTTCTGATGGCTTTTAATGCTAATGATATGCGCATCAATGTGAACGGGAAGAGGAAGACCTTCAACGCCAACCTGCTGAAGAGTTACATCACAAGAGACATCGTTAGTGATGAGACACCGGCGGGTGAGAAACACGTGAGGACTCTGAGGGAGCTCTTCAGGTGGTTACATCGGGCGAATTTTACCATGAGACCAACAAAGTGCGTGCTTGGGGCAAGGACGATTGACTTCCCTGGTCATCGGCTTGGAAAGGGGGCAATACGCCTCCAGAACGAGAATATAGAGAAAGTTTGAGCCGCGGCCAGACCCAAAACCAGGATTCATTCATTCTTAGGTTTAGTTGGTTGATGCAAAGAATTTATTCTTAATCGTGCAGCGATTTCGGTACCTTTATCTGATCTGATGCTCAAAGGGCAACCGAACCCGGCCGGTAACTTGGGGTGATGCCCAAGAGAGCGCTTACCATTCTTTGAAAATTGTAGTGACGCCTAGATCGGTCCTGCACCTATCCGACACAGACTCTAAGTTTGCCTTGAGAATGGATGCATCTGATTGTCGCCTTGGTGCTGCTTTCATACAAGGAAGTCAGAGCAAGTTATTCCCTGTAGCATACGCCTGTAAAAAGTTGTCAGATAGGAAAAGAAAATTTTTGGTGATAAAGTGAGAAGCCCCACCTATTGATTGGGGAAGTAAAAGATCGAAGTGACTATTTTCCCGAACACTCAGAGAAACAGGCCCAGTCATTATTTTCCCGAGCACAATGGGCACTACTTACTATATAGGGACCCGTGCCTCTAGATCTAGCTTTATCAGCTTATTATGGGTACGAATATATCGGTGTTACTGAACTCTCTCTCTCTCTCTCTCTCTCTCTCTCTCTCTCTCTATATATATATATATATATATATATATATATATATATATATATATCTATCTATCTTTCTCTCTCTTTCTTCCTTCAAAAAATAAAGCGTTCGGGAAAATAAGGTTGGACTCTATTTATCCAAGCATTCGAGAAAATAAGGTCGGCCTTAAAAGATTTGCATTATATCTTTACCGTAAAGAGTTTACTCTGCAAACAAATCACGGCCCCTTGCAGTATTTGAATGCAGCGAAGTTTGAAAGTCCTAGCATAACGAGGTGTGCTTTAGCTTTACAATCATTTACTTTTAACGTGGAATACATTAAAGGAGGCGACAATAGTGGTGCAGATTTCCTAAGCCGAGTTCAGTAATTCTGTAACTCAGGTGTTTAACACTGCCCAATGTAACTAAGCTTCTCACTTATATGAAGATATACTTGATATGCCTAGTTAATGAACTGCTTTGTAAGTGGAGGGTAAAATAATTTTTTTCTTGCTGATGGTGGTATTTTGCTACTGCGTTATGATACTTATCTTTGAGTTAAGAATAGTGTTCTAGTCTACTTTGGTCGCACGATTGATTGGCGATTGATTTGATCAAGCCTGCGTAGTTGATACATAATTTATGCTGTAGTTTCTATATAAAACTGCACTTTATAGGTACGTTAAACATATAAAGTTATTAACCAGTTTGCCATTTTTGAAAATTTTGAGGATGTAAAATGCTTAAGTGGGGGGTATATGTGACAAAGGGTTGTTGTAAGTGTGCATTGGGTCCAAATCTAGATTGAAATGTATTGTATTTTGGCCTTGTTATTTCAGTCTTTTCTTCCTTGCGCTAGAAATTCTAGAATTCATGATTTTTAATTTTGTTGTTTAGTTAACCTAAACTAGAATTTTCTAGAATTGTGGACGGTGAGTATATAAGACTTTTTTTTCTTGTTTAAGATGGTAT
The DNA here is from genome assembly GCA_019648995.1 of Plakobranchus ocellatus. Taxonomy (NCBI): domain Eukaryota; kingdom Metazoa; phylum Mollusca; class Gastropoda; family Plakobranchidae; genus Plakobranchus; species Plakobranchus ocellatus. The sequence goes on along the minus strand of BLXT01007309.1, from coordinate 4,698,332 downwards.
TTTGCTACTGCTTTATGATACTTATCCTTTTTTTTGTGATCGTTATTTTTTACTTGATAAAACCTTAAGGGCGAAACGTTGTCACGTATTCTCTGTGTGATTTAATTTGTTCTTATAAGTTTGAGTTAGTGGTTGTACTCTTTTACTATTCTTATTTCATTTCCTTCAACCACCACTACATCTTCAGGATTCTTAAACTTATTTATATCTTTCAGGGAGTGCGGTTTTGTAGGCCTTTATTTTATTTTATTCTAATTAATAAACTTTTTTATTCAATTTTCTACAAGTCTTGGACTGATTTCTGTTGTTCAGTATATTTTAAAGAACATATTGTCACAGGCAGTGTTATCTACAACAAGACATGACTAAGCCATTCGTGGCACACTAAAGTCACCGGGAAAAACATGCCCGAAAAGCACACACAAGAGCATAAAGCAATGGATAAACAAAGAAATACTAGAACTGAGGGCAGAGAGGTGCAAATTGAAAAAAAAACAACGAAAAAGCCAAATACAAAGACGTAAGCAAAAAAGACAAAATGAATTTCAATGCAGCAAAAGAAGTACAGATCAACAATGTCAGGAAAAAGAGCAAAA
>BLXT01007309.1:4661645-4685867 GCA_019648995.1 Plakobranchus ocellatus | reverse complement strand
CTCTCTCTCTCTCTCTCCCTTTCTCTCTCTCTCTCTCTCTCTCTCTCTCTCTCTCTCTCTCTCTCTCTTCCTTTCGCTCTCTTGCTCCTACTTACTTTTATCATCTTTTAAATAATTAAGTTTAGTGCTCTTATTATTATTATTATTGTTATTATTATTATTATTATTATTATTATTATTATTATTATTATTATTATGATTATTATTATTATTAATATTAGTTATTAACATTTTCTTATGCCTCTCTCTCTCTCACTTGTACGCTTTTTTTCTCTTGCTCTCGCTTTTTCTCTCGTTCTTTTTGTTAATCAGTTTGTTTTACCCCTCCCTCTCTCTCTCTCACTGCCTTTTGCTCTCTCACTCTCTCTGTCTCCCCTTGTCTCTCTCACTCTTGGTCTTTCTCTCATTCTGTCCTTCAGTCGGTCTGCCTGACTGTTATTCTCTCTCTCTCTCTCTCCTTCCTCCCAAGATCAAGATTAAGAAGTATTCCGATTCTGTATCTTGATATTATTGTAATTTACATTTTGGTAGTGGTCTTATATCTAACCTAGACTTGGATCTAGACCTAGGCTGATTCAGAAGTGAATACTCGATACATTGTATATAAATTGTGTCCGTACACTTTTAACATAGGGGATGAAATTAGAATGTAAACAGAACTATAAAATTGGTTTATACAGAGGAGAAAAACAAACCCACCTAGTCCCACACACACACACATTGTTAGACACTAGGCTTGTAAGGAAGTTGTGGGGAGCATTGCTCTGCCCTCTGAATGACATATGTATGAATTATTAGATGTTTATTACCAAGTTAGATAGAGAAAATTCATCAAGACAGGCTGTTGAAGTCAATAGATAACAATAGATAATTAAGGAATTCAAAGTGAGATGTCAAACTAAAAATAAAGTTGCATTTTTTTTTAATGTTATCTTGAATAATACGACTAAGATACATACATCAAAGAGTATTGTACTTACTTTTTACAGCCTGGGTTTTTTTTTGCCTAAGATGGCCCTTTTTTTTCACCCATGAAGGGGACTTGAAAAATGATTTAGGGTCTTGAAAAAAATTTCCAGAGTTTGGTGGGGACCTTGTCATTTGCTTACTATGTTTGTGATGGTGTATCTGTTTGGAAAAAAAAAAAAAGGTTAATAAAATTTAATTAAACCTAAGTGCGATGAGCCACGATGGTGGCTTGCTCAGCTGATCTTCTTCCCCTTTGATTATCTTTAAAAAACTTTAATTTTGACTCAGCATATGCACAGATGAAATTTTTAAGCACTGTGCCCAGAGGATTAGAGATGATTTTATTTTTTGGATAGCTTATTGTTGTGAAAGAAAGGATGGCATTAATATTTTCCCTCTTGTTTATCACAACTGTATGTATGTTCTCTTATGTAGGGAGCTGTTCTTTTCATGTAACCAATGTTATTTACTGTGTTGCCATAGCAATTGTCATTTGAAAAGTTTGTAATCAGGATCATTGTATATAAACAAACAAAAAAAAAATGATTGGAGGTAATAAATAAGGTGGTTAAATGGTGTTCGGTTCAAAGAATTATATCTGTAGAGCACTATGAGCCATCACATTTGAAGTACCTTTTGTACTCAAGTTCTCTGACAAGCCTTTCTTATCATTGTGGTCTTGGACCATTAATTTGAGATCATCTAAATAATTCTTAAAATTCAATTTTAGTAAAGGTGGCAGGCGAGAAAATCTTAGTTTATCCAATTTATTGTGATTCTTGTCAATTTTCTTCCTCAACCATTACTTGTCACATGATATTCTAAAGTTTGCTTAAATTGCTGATAAATTGGCATATTTTTCTTCTCCATCTCTTCATATATTTCTCTGAGAGGACTTCTCTCTCTCTCTCTCTCTATCTATCTCTCACACACTATGTATGTATATATATATTTATTTAGTGTGTGTATGTATAATGGCTTTTCATGAGTGTGTTTATATATAGATGCATTTTTATTTTCATAGGTTAACTTATTTTAGCTTTTTTTTCAGTTGATTTTCATGGGAAACACATATCCAATATTGTGAACAAAAGAATAGTACAATTACTTTTACTGTAATCTAGTAATTTTTGCTTGGGATCATTCAACTTTTGCATGTTCTTTCTCTTTTGTTGCATCAAAGGTGGTGGCAATTCTGCTCTGTGTAATGTGTGGGATACATTTGATCATGCCAGTAATAGATGACACAATGTACACTCCATCATTTCTTGTTGATCATTCCTTGTGTCTGGCAACATATGTAAGTTTCTTAAGAAACCTGAAAAATTTTTATTTATTTATTTTGTTTGTTTGTTTTTGTTTTACATGTGCTCAAAAGGCATAAGTAAAAGAAAAATCTATAGCTCAGTTGACAGCTAACCAACTGAATATAGTACAATTTTTTTTTAGCAATGATTATGCTGAGATTTAGCATGCATTCATCAACCTCTTTAAAGGATTAATATTGTACACAGAAATTTTTTATAGGATTTAAATGTCATTTTTGTTTGCTATAGATGGAAAATGATGTTAAAAAAAAAAGCTATAATAAAGACACATGAAATTCTTTTTTTATTTTGTAGCTTCTCATAATGCTTAAAGTTTTTTTTTTTCTTTTTGTAGGTAGGAGTGGCACATACTTTTGAAACAATTACAATTTAGTTTTTTGCATCTGCCATCCTGTTTTCTGGTTCTTTAACTTTGTATTTAAACAGTTTTGTCAATCTTTAATTTTCATCTGTCATAAGAATTTAAAACAATATTCATTGGAATTAAAAAAAAACAACTGAACAGTGATTTCCAGTAATTGAAGAAATCTTTTAATAAGTAACCCAATGTTTTATTTTTGGAATAATATGGAAATATAGTTTTATCAGAAGGAAAACTGAATGTAGCCACATTATTATATATTATATATATTAAATCCTGTGATTTTGTCCCACTCAGATATTGGCATGCATCTTGATGGTTTTGTCAAGAAAGTCAGGGGTCACCTCGCCATGCATTGTGTTTCTATTCTGGCTTTTCACGCTAGTGACGCGATCCATACCTTTATATACAATCATCTTTGAGAAGGTAAGCAACATCACATGTCTGTTATTTTGAAACTATCTTGATTACAATTTTTCTTTTCTCTCCTATTCTTGATCTCTTCACATTTCAATTATCTATGTTGAAAATATGCTTTGTGCCTAATTCTTCTCTCCCTTTCACTTGCAAAATTCAGTACATTCTCTATTGTGTAAACTAGACTTTGATAAAAAATTTTCAAAAAATGAAAATTTTTAATATAGTTAGTAGCTGTCTCCAGTTAAGTTGAGGCCAGTGAATTTTTATTCTGTTTTAGTGAAATCAGATCTTAAAAACATATTTGCTTGTTCTTTCCCCAACGTAGTGTAAGAAAATATTTAAGAGTGTTTCAATTATTTTGTTCTTTATATTTATATATATATATATATATATATATATCAATTTGCAGGTTTATCAAACAGACAAATTGAAGTTTTATGTAGGGATTGTCACCTTTTCACTGATAGCACTGGAGTTTGCACTTCAGCTTGTGGGTGATAGCCTGGTGAAAATAGTGAATGAAGCTTTCTACAAGAAACCTTGCCCAAAGATGGGTGCATCATACATTTCAAGGTTAACCTACACATGGATGCACAGGTAACTTTAATCTGCCAGCCTATTCTTATTTTGAAATTGATCTGTTTCATGTATTCATAGAATTTTGATGTGCTGTCTTTGTAGATGCAGACTGTGTTTGGATCTTGTGTTTAAAGAGCTTTGTCTTGACACCTCATGCAACATGGGGACTTCGGATCAATGTGTAAAATTCAAAATACTGATCATGTATGTAAAAAGAATATAGATCAATGGTGAATAAGAAAAATTTGTTTATGTTTATTAAAATGCAAGACCTCAAGCAGCATGAGTATGAAGACCGAAACCAGATGTCTTGCTTTGCATTTCTGGTGTGATATCAGGAAGTAGTCTGTGTGACTAGCTCAAAACATTTTTTCTTGGTCATTTCTTGATCGCAGTGGAGTTTAGACTAGAGAATTAGTGAATGAAATCTTTGTTTGCCATTAGATTATTATGAGATTGTGAAGAATCATTGAAAGCAGATATTTGACTATCCAGGGTCAAATTAGGGCTTGCCATTGAGATAGACAGATAGATAGAGGATAATGTTAGGTTCTTTGCTCGCAGCCAAAGCTCTGCTCAGGCAAAAATCATCAAAATTCTGTTCAAAAGATAGTTTCTCTTGGTGAAAAAATTTATAAACATCACTGGTAACTAATCAATCTAAACATGTCTCTGCCTTGTCTGTAAATGTTTAACCCATTGTAAGCAAATGTAAATTTTTTTTGTTTTATGGCCACCTCAAAAAAATATCTAAGACCTGTAACACCAATATAGCTCAACAGTATCAATATGTATACAATTATGTATTATTTTATGAACTATATACAATTGTATAAGATGGATGGGGAATTGAATTGTATTTTTGCAGATACAGCTGACATGGAAATATGCATATTGTATCCAAGATCACATTGAGGATAAAAGTTGGGTTCATTTTCTTATGTGATTCTTATACAAAGCTTAATTAAGCATCCTAATTTATCTCTTCTATTAGGCTGGTGTACCTGGGCTACAAGAAGGTTGTTGTCATGTCTGATATCTTTGATGTCCCGGGCTATATGCAGTGTCGCTATAATGTGCCTGCTTTCATGGCTGCATGGCAACAGGAGCTACGAAAAAAGTTACGCACCAGAGTTGTGTGAGTAATTTGTAATTTGGCAAGTGTAAGAATTTCTTCATTATTGAAGTCAGAAAGGAAAAATACAATCAATTTACCTTTTATGAACAACAAAAAATAGTGTTTGAAAGTAAATTTGTATAATTTGAGTGTACAGGGAGAAAAAAAAATCCAACTTAATTTTTCCCTTTTCAACATAGAGCTTTTTTGGGATTTTTCATTCGAGGATAATTGAAGAATTAAGTTTCAGACTTATGGATAACACATGGGAAAATATCTGTCGAGACAGTGTTTATTCCAGAAGAGTTGTTTTTTGGGGGACTTTTTAAAGAGGTTCTTTTTAATATATATTACTTCTGCTCATGAGCAAATTGTCCTGTAATTGGAGAGAGAGAGGGTAGAGTTCAATAATGGAAGTGAAGATTACCCAGTCTATCACCATGGAACTTTTCCTACCAGTTTTTCTAAGAATATACAGATAGCTAGTTTCAGGGTAAAACTTCTCATTTTTTTATGTATATATATTTTTTTTTCGGTATATTTGAGATGATTTAATTATTAAATCTCTGAATGGAAGGGCTTAAAACTCTTAAGTGAAGCCGAGAAGAGAGAGAGAGATGGAGGAGGCTGGTTGGCAAACCTTCAATGGCGCCCCAATGGTCACAAAGACTAAGGGATTGTTGATAATGATGACGACGATGATGATGATTTAACTACCAAAACACCAATGTTATCAATTTTTTAACTTGACAGTGACAAAAGTGTCAGAAATGGTGGACTGGAATATGCCAATCATGCAGACAAGCCGCAGGCCAATGGAGATGTACATGAACCAACTGAAAAGACCAGGCTGTTGCCTGAGACAAGGCACTCAGTCGATGTGGCTGTGGTTTCAGGAGATAAAAAAGGAAAACCATCGCTGATTCGTGCTCTAGCCAAAGTATTCTTCTTGCCTCTCATCAAAGCACAGCTGGTTGGATTGATAGCAGACGCTCTACTTTATGTGAACCCATTGCTTTTAGGGTAAGTTATGATAATTGTTCATCAGGCGTTGAATTATATCATGCCTTAATATTTTCTGTCGAATTGTATTTTTCAGCCGTTTTTGTAGAGGTGCCTATCACCTAAACAAAAAAAATAGTGGATTCTACCTCAGTTGTCTTTGCCTTGAAAATGGGTCGACAGGACTGCCATAGCAAAATGAATAGCGGTATCATCTATAGACTCAACACTGATGATACTGCTCTTCAATTGGCGCTGGCAGAGCATACAGGAAAAGCGGATTGTTAAATATTGTATTCACATGAAGTTAAAGACTGATAAGGAAAATTATGACTATCTCCATCTTTTTTCTTTTGTTTTAATTATCTCCATCTTTATTCTTTTGTTTTTTTTTAATAACTATGCTGAACGAGGCCTGGGGGTGGTAGATGTTTATATTATTATGTAAAGTAAACAAAATTATTGTCTTAAACGTATGGACTATCGTCTTGGCACTACATCAAAGAGACTTTGCATCTTAAGCCTGCTTTTTTTCCTGCATGTGTGCGACCTTTACTCATTCTCTTTACTTACTCTCACCACAGTTGCTGTCCTTATTCTTTAACTACATTTGCCTTTTCTCATTGTTTTGTACCCTTGATCATTTTAGTCTTTTCAGCTTTCCTCTTACTTCTTCTCTTCTTTTTTCTGTCTTTCCCACATGTCTCACCAGCCTCCCTCAATCTGTTGTTCTTTTGTCCCCTTTCTTTACACTCTCTCTCTGTTTCTCTCCTCTGTAACTCATGGTCCTTCTCTTTCTCAGTCTCTCTTTCTTTATTTCTCTATCTATCTGTCTTTCCGTGGAGCATTGTTGTGCAATGTTCAACAAACCTGTTCTGAAATCTACAGAGAGCTTTACTTATTAGAGATTAGAATTCAATGTTCATCTTGAGTACCTTTTTTGGTGAGAACCCTAAAGTCTTACATTACATTCTAGAGGTGGGGCAGGGCGCAAACAAAGTTTCTTTCTTGGCTTGCTTACATCTCAAATTTTATCGTCATAATTTCTTTATTCATCACTTCTAGTTTTCTGTGCCTTTCTGCCCACATCTAAATTATCTTTATCATATCTCTTAAATGTATTTCTTCTTCATTGCTTATTCTTTAGTCTTTTCTTTTATTTACCTTCTTTGTTTCATTTCATTTAAACCTTTATTTTTCCCATTTTCAAACTCCTCCTTCTCTCCCCCTCTACCCTCTGTATTTTTTTGGTAACTTTGTCAAATATTCTTAAATTTGCTAGTGCTAATAATATGTTAATTTCTTGTTGCTGAAATTTGTACTTCTTCAGTTTTGTCCCTAACATCCATCAAAGTAAATATTTGCCTCTTAACCCCATGTTTTTATTTCATATAAAGAGTTTGCATCGATTTGTAGTTAGTTCTCTATAGCAATAATGGAGATGAAGAAGTTCATAGTGCCCTTTGTTGCTATAAGAATCGATCAAGCTCAATTTTCAGAACCTTCCCAAAAATTAAACATGTTTCATCAAAAGGTGGTGAAGTTGATCCATGGATCTAAAAAAATTTTCGCCTTTCAAAATTACTCTGGCTAAACAAAACAAACAAAAAAAAGACAACAAACAACAAAAAAATAGAGTGATTTTTATGTCCCCTAGAATTTTGGTTAAAAAGTGCTCTTCTGTAGTCGCATTTCTTCCCTCATATCCTGTTCCCTCTCTCTCTTCTTTTATTTCTTTAAAGTGAACTTATCGCCTACATTGAGGACAAAGACCAGTTTCCAAAGTGGAAAGGCTACTCTTTGGCTGTAGGCTTTTTTGTTGTTGTCTTCCTGAACTCAATGATGTCCAACTACCGGTTCTACACCTGCAGTAACATTGGTCAGAGGGTGAAGACGGTGCTCACAGCTGCGGTTTATAAAAAGGTTTGTGCTACCCAAGTTTATCATTCTTGATGGCTTGAGCAATGAAACATCTTTTTTTACTCACATTTTATCAGGTTTTTTGTTTTTGTTTTCTTAATGCATCATTAATGAAGTCATTTCATAATACAATAAAAATGATGAAAACAAATTGAAAAGGGGAAAAAGAGAAATTCTTTGTCATTAGATTTTTCATGTTTTAAAAAACATTCATCCTAAATGCATGGGACCTTAAGAAATATTAGTTCTTTAATCTATGTTTTGGGGGGGTGGGGTGGAGAGCAGATTTTAAAGAAAAATGTATTATGAGAATTTGTTTTTGTGGTTTTCAAGTAAGAGTTTTTATTGGGGGGCGATTTAGTATATCTTTGAAACTATAGAAATTATAAAGCAAAGAACTTCACTTTCAAAATATACCCTTAAACTTCTGCTCATGATCTTGTTTCATGTGCTAGTCATTGACAATGAATGCAGAAGCGCGCAGGAATTTCACAGTTGGCACCATTGTGAACCTGATGTCTGTAGACTGTCCCCGTTTCCGCGATGTGACAGCCCAAATGTATGTGCTTATTTCTTGGCCAGTTCAGATGTGTATTGCTTTTTATCTGCTGCATGATGCCCTTGGAATTGCTTTTCTTGCAGGTCAGTGCTCTATGCGTTTGAAAAAAAAAAGAGATTTTGCGAAAAATTCTGCAATCAAAACAAGCTAATACACCTTTTGTACTTGAAGAGATTATTATGGCTACTCTAGACAACCACAAACCCATTGAACTACTTGACGTTCCAGCACCAGTAGATCTTGTCTTCTGCTGCAACTATTAGATCTATACTTTGCTTTTGTCTCTTGTCTCTTTCTTTGTTGACACAATGTATTATTTTTAATTGCTTTTCCTGTTATTTTCTTTTTACTCTTATATTTTTTTATTGGTTTATTTTATTTTAGCTGTAGCAAAATATTATTGCCCTCTTTGATATTATATTTATCCTAAAATTTTTGTCTTGATTGTTGTTGCTGTTTATGTTTTTGATGAATGAAAGCCTAGGGAGGAAAATATGCTTACTTTGACTGGTAGTTATGTAAAGCTTCTGCATACTTGTTTTAAGCTGTATACTTGCTTTAAAAAAATATCATCCTTTTTATTAATATTAATTGCTGCAACTACAGGCCCGCTAAGTGTCCTTTAAGTTATGGAACATTTCTGGCAAAAGAGCATTTGTCCTACATTGAAATAAAAGGTTACTGACAACTGCAAAAAGTCAAGTTCTCTCTCTCACTCTCTCTCACTCTCCACTTAATCCTATTGGTTTGTCTATGTGCTTTCTTTTATTTTTAATCTTTTTCAAAGTGACATAGTAATTCACTCCTAATTTTTGCCCTTGACACACTTAAAGCTATCTGCACTGAAGTTGTCTGCTTTAGATTAAAGAATCCAAATTGTTTTAAAAGTTTCTTAAAACCTTCATAATGGCAGGACTTTGATAAATTTCCATGGAAATATAAACTTTAAAAAGACATCCCTCGAAACTGCCATAGCCATCTTAAACTTTGTGAGACGAACTTCAAACACAAGAGACATAATTTCATATCACAGTTTCATTTTTTTGTGTGTTTTGTTTTGTTGCAGTTGTATTAAATACTTAAATGTATGAAATTATTTGTAAGATTGCTACTTTTGTTTAATATTGGTGGTGCATTCAAAACATTCTAATCCAGGCTTGGTAGCACTACTATTTCTTGTTCCTGCAAATGCTGGGATCTCTACCATGCTCCGACGATCACAGGCTCGCCAGTTAGTGCTGAAAGACCAACGTATAAAGCTTGTAAATGAAATATTGAATGGTGTTAAGGTAAATAAAGAAAGCGATGCTCTCTTTTGTTCTTTCAATTCCAAGCAAAGTACTGTGAAAGCTTAAAAAGTATTTGATAGTTTCTTACTCAGCTAGTTACTAGTGGTGTTATACTGAACATTATATAAACAGCAGTATACAGAAAGTGACATCTGAGATTATAAGAGTAAAAATGTGCAGAGTACACATTTTATCAAAGAGAAATTAAAAATTTTAACCAAAATAATAGAATTTTATGGTACTCTTCAATATGTTAATTGCAAAAGAGGGTGCATATTGTCACATTCCCTAAAATCAGGCAATGAGTCTTCATGAAATCACTGCGAAGAGTAGAAAATTGGACAAATGTCATCTTTGTTTTTTTGTGCTCAAAATAATCCACTTGATTGAATCTCCTGATTGCTTAGAAGAGGTAATAAACCATTAAGTGAATAATTGTGGGTGTATATTAAAGAAATCTTAGTGCATTTGTGTTACTATTTTTTTTTTTGCAACTAGTCTGTATATAAAATAATTAACTCTAAGGATTACTCAAAATATTTGTAATAACTTTACTTTTATGCACTTTTTTTTCCTTTGTAGGTTTTGAAACTTTATGCTTGGGAGCCTTCATTTCAAAAGAAAATTCTGGAATTACGGAGACTAGAGGTGGCTCAGCTTAGAAAATCAGCTATACTGTCATCCTTTAACACTCTGTGTTGGCTTCTGTCTCCTGTTATGGTAATGCCATTTTTCTTCTGCTCTTGTGTATGCTAACAGAATGTCAGACTTTTCATATTTATTTGTGATTAGATCGATTGAATATAATTTTGTTCCTAAAGAGAGCGCTCAACTGAAGTCTTTATTCACACAATTCTAAATATCAGCATCTGAATTTGCTTATGAAGATTTGAGAGGACACTGAGGATATGCAATAACCTAATCTTTACATTTTTAATTTAAATGACTTTCCGCTGCCTGGTCTTTTTTCCTTAACCTGTGACATGTTCCCGTATCTTAAAAGCTGAAAAATCATAACTGTTTGATCAACCGCTATTTCATTACATCTTTTACTTTTGCATTACTACTTTTTATTGTTTATTATTGATTTTAATCAACCTTAAACAACAATTTTTTGTCAGATAAATACTCCTTGTGTGTGTGTATATATATAAATATATATATATATATATATATATATATATATATATATAAAATACATTATTTGCAAACATTTTGAATGTGGCTTGTATGTGGATTTGTAACATATATGTTACAAATTTCAAAATGTATCACTGAAAAAAGAAATGTACTTTATAAATATTACTCCAAAACTACATGTATTCAAACCCCCCAAAAAATGAACAAAATTTTATTGAATAAACCTATGCCATCAACTGTTTTGATATTCTAAAATGTTTGAGTCATTACAAGCAAAAATCCCTGAAATTTTCAATTCGTATTTTATGTAAGGTGCATTTTTTCCCTAACTTGTTCATAGAAAGACAGTACAGTTGCATGATCAGGAAGTGTTAGTTACACATACTGTTTTTTTTTAATTTTTGTACTGCTGTCAGCTGTTGTGCTCTCTCATAGGCACAGCTGCAGTTTTGATCCTCCTTTTCAATTTTGCCATTCCCAGATGACTGTGACATCATTTGTGGCATACGTCTTGGTCACAGGCGAGTCTCTCACACCTGCCAAGGCGTTTGTGGCTATAAATCTGATAAACAACATGAGGGTGCCAATGAATTCTCTACCCCTTCTCATTTCTCAGCTGGTCCAGGTGTGTTTGCCTGAAGGATGAGATTCAAGCCTGCATGAACTCATTTTACTTACCTATTCTTATTCCTTTGCCTAAACCTAAGGGTAAATGGCCATTGCAAGCTCTGCCATTAGCAAGCAGCAAGCTATTTTTACTTACATGTCTGCTTCTGCTTATAGCCCATATAACCCCTGGCCTTTTGGCTAGGCTGTGGGAAGAAATGGGAGTAGGACTGATTGAATGTTTTTGCAGCTATGAGCTTTTGATATATTTGTGAGAAAAAAAAAAATCAGGATGTATTTACATTTTTTGTTAAAAAAAAAAACAGCCATAAAAAAAGCAAATATGTAATAGTATGAACGCATACATATGTAGACTTCAATTCAATGTTTAATTTAAAAATAATCCATGACAATGTGTACTAAAAAAAAAAAAAAATTCAAGAGAACTTTTTAATGGTAAAAAAATGCATTTCAGGTCCAAGTTTCCTTAACAAGGTTGCAGGATTATTTATCAGGCGAAGAGTTGGATGATAAAGACACTGGTATCAGTTCAAATGGTAAAATTTCTGTTTTGAAAAATACATTTTAATGACTGCTTTATTTAATATTGATACTGTAAAATAATATAAGCCTTTAAACTAATCATTGAGGATAAAAAAAAGGAATTTCTCTCTTATTGCATTTATCTTCTGAAACTTCAATAGAATGATCAATCAGTCATCCATACTGTTTTTTATTCAAAGTGGAAAAAGAAATAGTGGACGTAGCTTAGTTGAGCCTTCATATTCCAATATTAATAATTTGACTGGACCTAACTCTTTTCTTTGTCTATTTGATACTTTAGGTTAGTTGCTGCAATATGTATTGCTGTCTTTTTAATCACTCTTTTTTTGAATGTGAGCTTAAGCTCGTTTGAAAACATCTTAGCAATTCCACGTTTCAGAATTTCCAATCCAAATGAGGAATTCAACATATACATGGGATAGGACTATGGCGCCAACGCTGCAAAAGTAAGATGTGATCTCAGCATGGAAGCACTCTTACCTGTATACCTATAAATATAAGATTTTGAAGATGGGGCTGTTGAGGAAAGAGAGTGAATGTTTCCACAAACTTGATATATCATAAACCTTTTTCCACAGTGGAATTTTATTGCTTTGTCATTTTCAATTAAAAAAGAAAGAAAGAAAGGGATATCAAATTTAGAGGGTTGTAACACATGGGTAATTTTTTTGCTTTATATAGTTTTACAAAAATATTAAGCTTTGGATGACTTTGAGACTCAAATGAAAACATTTACCTCAACTTATTAATGAATATTTTCTCTACACTCCCCTCTGTGATTGCATGTATGTGTGTGTTTGTGTACGCACTAGCATCACTTTGAAGATCCCTCAAGGGAAGCTGGTTGCTGTTGTGGGACCAGTTGGGGCCGGCAAGTCCTCCCTGCTCTCTGCGATGCTTGGTGAGATGGAGCAGTTGACTGGCCAGAGCAGCTTGAAAGTGAGTAGATTATCCCACAGACAGCATGGATTGTACCTGTAGTGGAGCAGAACAGAGGGTTTCAGGGGGAAACACTGCAAGTGATATAGTGAAAGGATGAATAGATTTAGCCCAGACCTAATTAAAATTTTTGCAACAAATACAAAATTTTATATTTATCCACTTTCAGTCATGTTAACAGAAGCAGAACTTATCCACAAAATATCTTCGCTTCTTTGAAAGCTCAATCCATTTTTAATGTAATTTTTTATCCATGTTATTTGGATGTGTATCATTTTGCCTTTAAAAGCCTTCAATTTCAGACCTTAACGCAATGAATGAAACGCATGTAACTTAGTCACAAAAGCTAGGTATTATTTCAAACTGCCATGTCATCTGCATGAGGAGGAGGGTTTAGGCATAGAATACTATTTTCTAGATTAGCGGGTCAAAATCATCTGAGCTCTCTTGTTGCTCCCTGTTTCATCATTCTTATTCACTTGGTCATTGTTTGCATTTCTAAGCTCCCACAAGGTGAACAAGCAAAGGGCTTAGCGTTTATATTCAACACCAAATTTGAAAGAGATTTACAAACTAGAAATATTAAAAGATTATTTCTCATGAAATATGATTTTCATAACATTTTTCTAAAAATAAAAACTACTGCATGTTAATATCAGCCAGTGGAATGTTTCTTCCTCAACTAAAGTCCAGATTTGTACTATGAAGAGCAGCAGTATAATTTGCAAACACAAGGAAAGCCAAAAATTAAAGTTTTTAAAAAAGAGGGTTACAAAAATGTAACCCTTAAATTATCATAACGCTCAGTATCGTCGGTACTGATCCTATACCAAATTGCCCGCCATTGCCCGCTTATGTTTGGGTTTAGCATCCACTTTTCTGTACGGAACAGAGCCTATTTATTTTTATAGTTTCTCACACAAGAGAGCTGTACCAGCTCTTTGATAGTTCTACTTTTGTTTTTTCGCTCCCAACAGTTTGGATTTACCTTTATTATCTTACTAGTGAAAAACAAAAATTGAGGAGAAACAAAATATTTTTAAAGGTTTGAATGATGGCGAAATTTATTGCAGAAGGGAGTTAGATTAAATAAGGGAATGCGGAAAATGACACAACAAGAATTCACTTGAATTAAAAAGAAAACTTTTGCAGGATAGTTTAATTGTCTCTTGCATGAAGGAAAGACACTGTTATAAGCTATGAAGGGTTATTTCATGAATCTATCTGTACCATATCACTGCCTTTACAGGGTCAAGTAGCATACGTGCCACAGCAGGCCTGGATACAGAACATGACACTCCGCAACAACATCCTGTTTGAGAAGCCTCTAGAGGAAGATTTCTACAAGAAAGTGTTGGAAGTTTGTGCTTTACAAGCAGACATTGACCTGTTGCCTGGTGGGGAGATGACAGAGATAGGGGAGAAGGTGGGCAGCGTTCCAAATTACTTGTCCATGGTGTTAATCTCTGACTGTCTGACTAGAACAAATAATTTTTATGTCTAGTTCAGATCAACCACAGACCCTTTTCACAAGCACCTCAATAATTGTTGGAATGAATGATAAGAATAGCTGAAAAGACCTTGTGGTCTAATGAACAGTCATTCTATGCGTGAAACTGGAGCTCAGGTCAGAGGATCACATCAAAAGTTTACATAAATGATGTCTTCTTTTAGTTTAACTGTTGTATAAACCTCACGATTCATCTGGATGTTCTATAAGTGTGTCCACTGATTAATCTGCACAAAATAATGAAACATTTAAGATATAATCTCAGAAAAAATGGTTGCTATCTGAAGACTTGAAATCTATTTGAGTCCTATATGGAGTGTCTGAACACCTCAGAGGCTTTCTGCCTCCCTGGATTTGAGGGCCTTCTTTAGGTGCCTTGTCTGGTGCAGACATTGGCGATCATGTTTCTCCATTCTAACCTATTCTCAGTTAATCTCATGAAGTTGTTGTCGCTACCCATACCTATTGCCCATGACCTAAGACTTTCAATAAAGTTATTCTCTGTCTACCAAATCCGTTTGCCTTCATTCTTTCCAGTGATTGCAGGGTGTTCTAAACCCTTTGTCTCCAGCTATGACCTGAAAACTGCAGTTGCCTCTGTCTTATGGTCTTAATTAGGATCACTCAAGATTAGTCTCTTTGATTGGACTTTTTTTTTTACTTTTTTACCTCAACATTTTTCTGATAAACCACATTTCTACTGCATCTAGTTTTCTCTCTGTTTCCTTGTTTATTGTCCAAAACTCACTACCGTACAAAAGTACTGATCATGCATGTGATTTCATTACTCTCATTTTAGTTTTCATACTTATGTTTCTGTTTGCCAGCATTGGTTTAATTTTTTGCAGTGTATCTTTGGTCATGGCTATTCTTTTACTTATTTCACTTGTGCATCAACTATCTGGTGTTATCAGGTAACCTAGGTATTTGAATTCTGTAACTTGTTTGATTTTTTTCACCTTTGCTAACGAGGCTGCATTTGGGGTTAGAGGATTTCTTTGAGATGACCATCCATTCCATTTTCTTTTCATTCAAAGGCAGGCCCATTCTTTCACTTTCTAAAACTGCAGTATCAAAAAGATTTTGGAGTTGTTCACCAGTTTTTGCTATGAAAACTGCATCATCTGCATACCTGAGATTTGAGGGTAGCCAATCCCTTTAGTCAAAAAAGAAGCTCCATCCTTCTCAGTCTTGACACATCTACCTCCCTCTGCTGTGTGTTTCTTCTATCTCCTTCTGTTTATCATTTTTTTCCATTTCTTTTTTTTTTACTTGTTTTTTTCTTCCTTAACAATTTACCATTCTTTGTCTCTTAAGTTATATATTTTTTTTCTCTCGTCTCTATCCCAACTCTTGAAAATTGACTTTGAAACCCCTCTATTCAATCTTCATGCTTTTTTCCCTTCCCATTTCTTATTTCCTTTCTCTATCTTTTGGTCCATTTCATTCTTCCCTGCTCGTGCCATTCTCCTTTTTTTTTTTTATCGCTCTCTTTTGTTTCCTCTTCTCTCTCTAATTTAATTCTTTAGGCATTTTGGTATGTTCAAAAGATTTCTATTTTTTTAGCCATGTGTAAAAATTAAACTTATCAATGCATAAATGTTAGTTCATGATCGTAATGGCATAAAAGGTAATGCTTTATTTTTTTAAAATCAGTTTTCGATTCATTCTTGCGATGTGAATGAATCAAAACCTTTCAAGCATAACTTTGATGACAAA
Organism: Plakobranchus ocellatus; assembly: GCA_019648995.1. Taxonomy (NCBI): domain Eukaryota; kingdom Metazoa; phylum Mollusca; class Gastropoda; family Plakobranchidae; genus Plakobranchus; species Plakobranchus ocellatus. The sequence goes on along the minus strand of BLXT01007309.1, from coordinate 4,669,845 downwards.
ATTATTAAAGTGGTCACCCATCAGGACATTAAGCTCATTCACCACAAAATGAAGAGACATAGACCACCATTTTTCACCAGCATCTATTGCTAAATGTAGTTTAACATGAATTACACCTCACTGGTACTGATTTTACTTTTTCCATTATGTCATTGGCAGCTTTTTTTTTTTTTTCAAAGCATACCAGGGAAAAGTGAAACCAATTTTGCAGGCTAGGTTTTGGCAATTGCTGTTTAATATTAGCATTGTTTCATAGTAATGTGTGATCTTGCACATTTGAAATCCCTAACTTAGTCTTAAATCACTAATTCAATGGCTTTGTTAGTGTGTGTACTAAAAGAATAACTTGAATTGTATTTTGCCAGAAAACAACACCATCTTGAGATAAAAGTGATATTTAATTTGCTTTCTTAAACAATCTCCAGGGCATCAACCTGTCTGGCGGTCAGAAACAGCGCATCAGCTTAGCGCGGGCTGTGTACCAAAAGGCTGAGTTGTACCTGCTTGATGATCCACTTAGTGCTGTGGACGCTCATGTGGGCAAGCACATCTTTCAGAAAGTTATTGGTCCAGATGGCATCATCAGAAATAAAGTGAGCATAATGTGAGAGAGGAGGCCTCTCTGTTTGCATAGCTATCATGAATGTTTTTGTTCAAGGAAAAAAATTTGGATTTTTTTTTTTTTAGACATCAATTTTAAATCATTTTCTGTGACTGTCACATAATAATATTTAATATTGTTTTTGTCCAAAACTAATTTGTGATATATCTCAGTCCATTTTAGCTTGACAAAGATATATTTCTTGGTTTTTTTTTGTAAGTATTTTACATATTTAAATATCATTTTTATTCTTTAAAATATATAGATTGAGACACTGTAGCTCTAAAATGAAAAAAAAAATATGTGTAAAAAAAAGAATCAATATTCCCAAAATCAATCAGAATGAGACATATGTCAGTTAAAACTTTTTTGAAAAGTAACTTTGCATTTTTTCTTCTGCTGTAAAATGCATTTTCCAAACAGGTAAAAGTCCCATATCTTGGCTGGAATCATTGTAGCTCTATAAAGTTTTATCCCCTGCAAAGCTTATGAAAAGAAGTCTTAGGCTGTTTCAACAATTAAATTTGTTCAAAGCAATGTGACTTGTTACTTATTTGAACTGGCCATGAGACAATTGTTGGAATATGCAGCACACTGCAGCTTATCAAGAGCCCTTTCTTGCAAATCTATACTTACTTTATTTGCTTGACCTTTCCCCACAGACCAGGGTGATGGTGACTCATGGCGTCCACTGGCTCCCTCTAGTTGATGCCATCATTGTGATGGATCAAGGAAGGATAACGGAGGCTGGCAGTTATCAAGAGTTGATGACTCATGATGGACCCTTTGCGCAGTTTGTCCGCACATACTTGCTCGAGCATGCTGATGATGAGGTTGAAGATCCTGAAGGTAGTTTACTATAAATTGCTCTTGCTCAGATTGCAGTATGTGCAAAGATTGAAACATAGCATTGTAATTTAGAATTTGTTTTCACTGCAAACTTTTTCTCCTTTTGAAAAAAAAAGAAGGTAACATGATAAATATGTAATTTAAAATGTTGCCATAATTGCCTTGCTTAAACTAAAGAGGTGAAAAAGAAAAAGAAAATGTGCTTAAAGAACCACAGCTGTGGACAATATTCCAGACATTGCTACAGAACTTAAGAAAATGTCAGCATAAGGCACAATACCATAGAAATGGCCAAAACAAAGGACTACTATAAGAAAAGACATGCATGGTCTATGTTCAGCCTTGGCTAGCGAAGACCATTTTTTCTTGACTGTGCCCCTGTTATTTTCATTAAAATACACCTATTATGGGACAGTACTGGTTCCACAAGAATAAAATTGTGATCTACAAGTTAAAAAATTAGTAAGCCGGTAGTTTTCCAGCCTTATGAAGTACATAATGAAGGCCATACTGGCAATAGTAGGCATACCAATTGCAAAGATAGTTTTTAAAGTAAGTGAAATTGTTGTGTAAACAACATAATAAAAATATTCCCATCGCATTTTTTTCAACCTTGTAACTACAGAGCAACTATTTAAAGTGAACTCATAACAAAAGGGATTGACTGCAAGCAGTCAATTTAAAACGAAAAGTGACAATAAAAAACATCCCTAATGATTAGACAGAAGTGAGAAATTCTGAGTGTGTGTGTGTGTACCAGTGTGAGAGAGTATGTGGGAGATGGAGAGAGTGAGTGACATAGAGAGAGTAAAAGGGAGAAAGACAGATAGAGGGAGTATGGGGTAGAGTAAGAGAGATAGACAGACAGACAGACAGACGGACAGACATATAGATAGATAGGAAAGCTAAATACGTATAACTTTTTTGGGGACTTTTTTGACTGTCATAACTAGTTTTACATCCGTTAACAGAGCCCTTTCTCCCCATGATAATGAAAGTTAATAATCTGCATCAAATGTCAAAACTTGGATCTAATTAAACTGCATGAAGAAACTTTTTGGTTAAAACAAACACAACACACGTGATGATGATAATTTGCAGTGTAGAGAGTTATATCTAGATCTAATTTGGGTGTGGCGGTGATGATGATGATTATAATGATAATGGTGATGGTTTAGAAATCAAAACAAGACTACCTCTCTTCTACTACTCTAGAGGTCTAGATCTAAATCTAGATGTTATCTTTATAAGACATTTTTCTTTTTTTTTAAAACTTGAAGTTGATCATGTTCATTGTTAGTAGAGCTAGATCTAGACTAGATCTAGGCCTTGCAGCAGAGAAGGAACACACCATTACTATCAACAAACTGCTAAGTTTAATTAAGTCATAGATAGACTCTAGATCTGGTCAAATAAACTGAATACAATCTTCATTCCACTGTCTGTGAGTTTGTAGTCTGTAGATCTAGGCGCTGTTTCATTCTTCCCCTTTTTGTAAAGTGAAGTTTAACTAACGATACAAGTCTTTCAAGTATCAATAGATGCAGGTTCTTTCACAAATAAAGCAAGTATAAATACTAAGTAAGTTAATACTGCACGTATAAGGATATGGTAAAAAAATAATTAATGCATAAGTATAGGTTTTAAAAACACAAAACGCTATAACACTCCAAGAGAAAAATTGAACAAGCCGCCTTTTTGTCTGTAAACAATGGGATGAACCACATACAACACGGCACAGGCTTGGCCTTTGCTAGCAGGCTCTGAAACTGACTGATGCATTTCCTTTCCTGTAGTAGTCTTTGGATAAAACATATGGATACATTTTTACTGAGTTCCAGTATAATGATGTTCATTAAAATTTGGTAAGGTTGATGCAAATGATGCAAGTGAAGATTTGAGATGATTTATGTTGAGTAAAAAATATATGGCTGCAAGGATGATAGTAGAATTAATCTTACATTTTGCATGCTACAGAAGTGGTCTGAGGACCAGTCTGAACAAGACAGAAGTCATAATTTGAACATTTTAAATCACTGATACAACCAGAAACTTCTATCTGTGAGCTTTACCATGGTCAAAAGAAAGAAAGAGACATTTTAAAGACTAGAACACATCTATTTTTTCTTCGTAGATCAATTTTCTGTCATGCACACTCTGCTTTATTATTGACTTAAATGAACTGAACTAGAAAACACCTGCTCCAGTCCTTGAAATGCAAAACTAAACATTTGCCTGTTCTGGTAATATTTGTCTACCATTGCAATATAAATTGCTCATTGCTGATGAACTCATGGCTGGTGTTTCATTTGCTTGTGAAATAGAGCTCACCCATTGAAGTCTGAGGCCCATCTTTTTTAAATACCTCTACGACATGTTTTCATGTTTTCTCTAGCAATGTATTTTGATTTTTTTATAAAGTACAGAGAATGCAAGATGAAATCAGACAACATGTGGATAGCGTCACATCGGATGAAGAGCAGATTGTAATACTGAGAAGGTTTGTCTTGTCTTCAATTTTTTGTTTTTTTTTTGGGAGGGGGGGGTGAGAGCAGACCTCCAACATTTTACGTTAGGTATAATTTATTAGGCCGATGGGGACAAATTTACACCTTATGCTCAGCACCAAAAAAATTAAGTTGAGTGGGGCTAAGCCTGACAAATCTCCTGAATCTATCTTCCATTTCCTGCGATTTTCTTTATTTTTACAATATACAAAAAACGCTGTATTGATCAAAACCTCATTGCCATGTTTTTTGTAAATAGTCGTATCAGCCACGTAGGCTTGGGTAGTTTTTAATAGTCTTGAATCAGAGGTCTTCCAAGTCTCCCACAATTAGATAAAGCGTCTGTCCCAAAATATCATTAAAACCGCTTTGTGACCTCTAGTTTTTTTTTTTTTTTAATGCAATTTGATGTAACTCTAATGCCCAATCCTAAGCCAATGTTTGAAGAAAAACAAAAAGCGCCTTTTATTCCCGCTCTGAACAGCAAATTAAAAAAAATTTCCATTGATAGGCAAACAAGTAAGCTATGGTAATATATTGCATATCCAGTACTAGGCCTAGTGTAGTAAGCCCGCCATGTCGGCAAAAGATCAAAGAAATCAGAGTTGTTCTCCAATCCTCTAGTGGGCCTTAGATCTATTGTCATAGAAACTTGAGGTGCCGACTATGCATGCTTTTAATACTAGTAATGGGATTAAACAGTTAAATTATGGTGATACAAACTGTACTTTCCATAATACCAGCAACATGCCTGGCTCCAATTTTAAAAGGAAGCATTAATTTACATTGTAAAAGACAATTTCCATTGCCTTTTTTCAATTCGCATCATAAAAGCACTGAACAAAGTTTGCCATCGAAGTGAGCACAGCGAATTAATGTTGATACCAGCTATTCACATAGGCTGTGTCCAACGTCCAAACTAGATCTAGATATGAATTTCAAAATAAATAGATCTATAGACTAGATCTGGATCTAGTTCTAGGTCTAGAATCAGGAGACTAGAATCTAGCCTCTAGAAGTCTACCCTCATTGTGCTTACATCTACCTCTAGATCAGTTCTAAATATAGATAAGACCTTGCATCTAGTCATTGTAAGGTAGTACTGAAACATTCAACTTTGCTGACTGCACAACATGGGTTTCCTCCCCACTCTTTCTTTTCTTTGTCTGACTCACAGAACCTTGCCTCTTGAGGGGAAACGATGGTGGCACTTTTATTTTTTTTTCTTTTATCTGTTGTGTCCGCTTTTTCTGAAGTTTTTAGAGCGAAGGGCATTACACAATAATTCTTCAAACTCTTTCAAGGCTTTTAGAAAATCTTCATAGCTTTCAAAGGCGTTTACCACCTGGGGAATGATGCTCAACAGTTATATTGTTCTTTGTAAGTGAAAATGAAAGACTCACACAGAGCACGATCGATGTTTACAATGTACTTTGCAAAAAAAGCAAAATGCATAAAATTTTATGATGCCAATTGACACTTAGCTTTTAAAAATCCTTTTTTTTATAGGTCTACATACTGGTATGTTAAACATTGCATTAAAATCTACCAACCTTACTATGCTCTCTCTCTCTCTTTTTCTTACTCTCTCTCTCTCCCCCATTCACTTTTATCATGCTTATGAAACACAACTTTTTTTCTTTTTTTAATGTTAGTTATTAGCATTAATATGAATGTCTCTTTTCATTAACTTTTCACCAATGTTTTCTTATGCTCTGTCTCTTTCTTTCCCTTTCTCCCTCTCTCCCTGCCTGACTTATTTTCACTCTCTCTGTCTCTCTCTTTCTCTCTCTCTTTCTGTCAGACTGCCTTTCTCTCTCTATGTCTAACTGCCTTTCTCTCTCTGTCTCCCTCTATCTCTTTCTTTCATTCTGTCTGTATGACTGTCATTTCCCCCCCCTCCCCCCCTTTCTCTTTCTCGCCGTCTCCCTCTTGCTCCCCGTCTCTATTTCTCTCTCTCTCTCTCTCTCTCTCTCTCTCTCTCTCGCTGTCTCCTGTGTTGCTCCCTGTTTCGCTTTTTTCTCTCCTTCTCTTGTTCTCTCTCTGTCTTTCTCTCTCTTTTGATGTGGTGACAAACAACATTCGTTTCAATTAAAATATTAGAAATAGCAAGTTAACGAATTATTTAAATGCAACTTCTGCAAAATATCATGGATTTTGTCCTTACTGATATAATGGAACATTGAACAAAAAAAAAATATACCTATATATTTAAATGGTTTTGATAATTATGAGGGCTGTATTAGCTCCCCCATCAAAGCCCATGAATTACCCAGAGCTAGTTCAAAATACTCTGAATAGGCATATGGATTACTCTCAGGTACAATCTAGGGTTGGCAGGTCTGTGAGAGTTTGTGCGGAAAAAGAAAAAAAAGATATTGTGCACACACTTGACACATAGATAACTTTTTTAAAATGTTAGTCAAAGCTGTTTTTTAAACTCTGCTTTGTCCTTTAAGTCTAAGCTTTGTCACTGTGGAAACTGATAATATGATAGCCAATTTTTTTTTTTTTTTTTTATAAATTCAATAATTTTAAATTGGTCAATTTAGAAAAAAAAAAGTCACCTTCTCTCTGATACTGTATGTATCAAATTGGATCCCTAATATGTTCAAAATGAAAGTAAATAACTGGATCTTCATATGACTTGAATGACAGACAGTGCATAACTCAACCAAGATTGTTTTAAGGTCTATAAAATCTAAAATTCATCTCAATGGATACGTGACAAGAGGGAGTCAACAAAAGTCTCACAAATATCACTTAGCATAAATTAGTAAAATTGTAGCAAAGGAGATGACTGAACAAACAAAAGTAGGAAAAAAAGTGATGTGCAAAATCTCATTTGACACATGTGGCTCACCTATAGTTGCGCACTAAAAATGAGAATAACCTTTTAAGTGTGTATGCTCTGCGGTTGTCAAAAAGAAGCTTTGATGTGAAATAAGCAGAAAAAAATGCAAGTATGTCATTATTATTCAACACTGCAACTTATTGGCACTCTTTGCCCTGTTAAGGAAAATTGCTGGGAGGAGAAAAAAAAAATGAGTTTTTTCACATGGGCTACCGTAAAGTTGATTCAATTCGACTTGTAAACTTTTAATGGAAAGATTCAAGTGGTACTAAATATTTCAGCTGTTTTCTTTCTGACCACTGCAGAATATGAGCATTATTGCTCAAAAAGCAATCATTGATTATTTAAGTGGTCTGTCTCTGTCATATCCATCCCAGATTTAATGTTGGTGGCAGGTGATTCAAAACTCTGAAGTGTCTGTTTTGTGAATTGGGACTTCAGAAGTTTTATACGCCTACCATTAATATGTCAGCTTGAAATATACACTTAAATTGTTATCATACTTACTCTGCAGTTATCATTTCCATAGTTTGTTTATACAAGTAATGGCTGGTGTGACTTCAATATGACTAATTAACTCATACAACTCGCATCGTGATGACCCTGCTTACATAACAAGTTGAAGGTTGATGATGTCAAGAATTTCTTTGCAAATGGGCAGAGTGATTGTTTCAAGGAGAGCAATATAGTTTACAATGGGATTTTCTTGTTTTTCCATTTTATGTCCACAAAGAAGAAAAACTAAATGTGGCAAAAAAGGGTGGGATTTAATTGAACTTGATATCTGAAGCAATGTATAGGCTCATTTTTAAGACATCATATATATATTATAAGGAATTTTAGCAAATAAAGTAAAGCTTTAAATTGTATGAGAAAGTGGCTAAACCCCAGAGATCTTGGCTAAGTGGCAGATGGGGTAAATCAACATTTAAATCAACTTCATTAAATCATATTGAATTCTGAAAATAGTGCCCTTTGTTATAAAGATTCTCAGACCCATAACTATCAAACCTCTGTTTCATGGCTGAGGCCTTTCTTTCTTCAGTTATAATAGAGACTTTCTTTAGACTCTTAAGATGTTTATGAAGTATAGGGTAGCTTCTTTTCTGTCTCTCTGTCCGTATGTATCATTGTCAATGCAGTAATAAATATTTTTTACCACTGATAGGGCTAAATCAGAAATTCACGGAAAAGGGCCCTTGAAAAGAACTGGAGGAATAAGGCATAAAGATCCCAAGAGAAGTGTCTCGTTGCAGGAAGTCCTTCAAACTCCTAAAGAGGCTACAAAATCCAAAAGCCGAAACCGTCTCATAGAAGAGGAGAAGGTGGAACATGGACAGGTAGACTCTATCTTTTATTTTATCCAGGTTAGATGGGAGCCCCTTCCCT
>BLXT01007309.1:4642898-4655724 GCA_019648995.1 Plakobranchus ocellatus | reverse complement strand
CCCCCCCCCCCCCCCCAAAGGTAACTGCAGCCCTAAACATGCTGGTCCAGAATATGACTATGCTGGAGACAAACTCTGTCTCTGGAGAGAGAATTGTTGAATATATCGGCCTGCCTTTTGAGGTAGGTGGAACAAGCTTATGTATGGAATAAGATTTCTTTCAGATTACCAGTGTTTCTTGTGAATCATTTTAGTCTAATTGTTTTTTGTTTTTTTTTTCATGATAAAGCATCTTCAGAGATGAGTTTTGCGATAGGTAAAAAGGAAGCATAGGATTTGTGGTCCTATTTTTTTTTATTTCGAATTTTAAAAAAAAATAGTTATGGCATATGGGATGCTGATTACAAAAAAAAAACAAAAAAACAAAAAAAAAACAAGATGAGTCATAATAATTTCCTATGCTATATTTGTACCACAGCCATACCAATAAATTCTCTGTGTTTTATCCTATATTTCCTAGCCTGATTGGATAAAACCCAATAGCCGACCACCCTCTCGCTGGCCTGATCAAGGCAGGATATCATTTGTGCACTACAGCACGCGCTACCGCCCTCAGCTAGATTTGGTACTGAAAAGTTTATCTTTGTCAGTGAAAGCAGGACAGAAGGTAAAAAATTCATTCAGATGTGTAGAGTAACTGCTCAAATATGCATCATTGAGGTTTTTTTTTTTTGTTGAAAATTTAAAGATAGGTCTGAAGATAATCTAGAAACCAGATAACATGAGCGTACATTGTCTTGAATAACAAAGTTTTGCATTATATATAATGTTGCCTTACTTTTCTTTTTAATGGCCAGTGGTAAAGCATGGGATGGGAATGGAGGGAAGGGAGGGAGGGAAAAGGAGGAGTAAGTGACAACATTGATAATCTGAAATCTGTAAGCATTACTTGCTGCAATTAAAAAACAAGATTACTTGGACAAACTTGATATAGATGAAGAATGTGCCAAGAGCCTCATAAAATTCTTAAAAGAATAAGTTGTTGTATTTCCAAGTCATCTATTTTAATTTAATGCCTATTACAAAATGTGTACATGTCATAGTGCAATTTGAATCAATGATTTAATGATTTTATTAAAAAAAAATTTGACATTAGACATATCAATACATTTATTTTTAAGCATGAACTTTAATCGTTGAAGTCGTGCTGTTTAACAAGGTGCATGATTTCTGCCCACCATTATTATAACTTCTATCATTGTTATTGTCATCAGTATACCAGGCTCAAACCTTTTGATCATTAGTGATCCTCTTAAAACAAGGCACAATCTGTCACATCATATGATCTGACATGAATTCAGTGCTGATTTAGGCTGTTGAAACAAATACAATGCAATGTTGTGTATGACTTAATACATATGTATTGTGGGTATCAGATTTTCATGCCAATGTTTTCTTTTCTTTTCTTTTTTTTTTTTTGTAACCTCAGATAATTCTTCCTTGTTGGCATTCGGTGAAAATATTTTGTATGGCACATTTGCATTTGAAACCTTACCATGGGGTGAGATGACATTCATCTGAATTATTGAAAAAAAAAAAAGCTAAAATTTTTTTTATCTTGAATTAATTTCTCTTCATATTGTCCAGATTGGTATCGTAGGTCGGACAGGAGCCGGAAAATCCTCACTCTCCCTGGCTCTGTTTCGTGTGATTGAGGCGGCTGGTGGATCCATTGTGATTGATGATGTAGACATTAGTACCATTGGTCTGCACGATCTTAGAGAAGCTCTCACCATCTTACCACAGGTCAGTCACACAGGAAATGGTCCTCTGTTGATGCATCTGTTTCACATCTTTTTTTTTTGTCAATGCTATGTCATTTTAAAAAAAATCTTTTTGCAACTTCCTTTTTTCAACCCCTCCATCAACCCTTACATTTTGGGATAAGTTTTATAGGTTTGTCAAATTTTTCATTTGGACTTACAGGATCCTGTGCTGTTCTCTGGAACAGTGCGGTTCAACCTTGACCCGTTTGACCGGCACTCTGATGAAGCCATCTGGAAAGCCCTGGACCACGCCCACCTTGGTGACAGTGTGAGAGAACTGCCTGGGCAGTTGGAGTATGTGTGTGAGGAAGGAGGACAGAACCTCAGGTGACTGGCTGTCTCTTTTAACTCTTAAATTGCACAAGTTGAAATTTCCGTATGGAAACAAATTAGTAAACAGCACAATGTATCAAGGAATATATATGTCTTGAGTCCAGTTTGCCATCAAACTCAATTAGATTCTAGGCGTAGGTTTAGATCTAGACCCAAGAAGAAATGATTACATTCACATAAGCAACTTAGTCCCAGATGTCTTAAAATCATGTCCCTTTGAAATTTCTTCAACGATTTCTGCACTATGCAGTACTCTTCATGCATTTTGTTTTTAACTATTTTTAAAAATCTTTTGATGATTTTAATGATTTTAACTGAAAAAGAATAATGCCCCATACTTAAAAAAAAACCTTAGCTAAATTCACAAATGCTAATGAATCATGGTTTAAAGTCCTATACTGTACCAAACCAACTCATTCCTGCATTTGCCTTCATATTGTGGCATTTGCCATCCAGTGTTGGCCAGCGGCAGCTGATGTGTCTGGCCCGTAGCTTGCTGCGTAAAACACGTATTCTGGTACTGGATGAAGCCACAGCAGCTGTAGACCTGGAGACAGACACGCTGCTTCAGGAAACCATTCGGACTGAATTTAAAGATTGTACTGTCCTTACAGTGGCACACCGGCTCAACACAGTTATTGACTATGACAAGTAAGAGAAACTTGAGATTCTAGTGGCTTATCCTACATATATATATTTTCTAAAAAAGCGATTGGAACATATAAGTTGCAGCTCATTTTTCAAGAACCTTTTTTCTCTTGCCGCAAATATATGTTCTCAAGGAAATTGTATCAATATAGATCTGATGCCCAAAATTTTTATTTTCAGTCTATGCTAGAGCTCATGGATCGTAAAGATTCACAAAATGTTCATACACAAGCTGTTGACAAAAAAGATAAAAATAGACATACAAAAATAGTTGCTTTCATTGATTGGGATGCCTTTCACTGGAACTACAGTTTCTTTTTTGAGACTTGGTTTCCAGATCCAAACTAACTTTAGCTTAGTGAAGAAAGAAAAGAAGATAAAGTTACCGATTTTCTGCCTTTTTGTTTTCTTCAAAGTGGATTTGAGCAAGATTTCTTGGTGATGTACACCATCATTTCACTAATTACAGTGTGGACTAATCACAAATGATAACATTAAGAGATTTATTTCTATAATAAATTTATTTTCTTTTTTTCTGTTTAACTTCTCAACAGGATTTTGGTTCTGAGTAATGGTAAAATCTTGGAATTTGGAAGTCCGAGTGAGTTGCTTAGCAAAACCACTGGTACATTTTACAGCATGGCTAAAGAGTCTGGACTGGTGTAGACACAAGAGAATCCTGCCGCTGTTGATGATTGCTCAGTTCATGTTATACACATTGAATATCAGTGCCAGAGGGCTGTGAAATTGACTGTAGACAGGATTGAAATTAATATTTACATATGAATGTTTCTCCTGCCCCCTTTTCACAGTTCATAGTCGAAAATGAGTGTTAGGTGGATAGTTATTTGCACACCAAATCTTCCTCTTTTTTAATTTTGGCTTGGACCTAGTAGTCTGTTTGAAAAGTAAGTTTCACAATGGTAGTTATAAGTCAGCTGTGTTTTTAAACTGTAAATCATTGCATTTACAATTTTTCTTCTTTTATTTTGATGCTTTTTTTTGCTTTTCCATCTTATTTTAAGTCATAAACTGGACTTGACTGGCTATTGAAATCTTTTTTACTTAAGTGATATGTTATGGATTGTCAAAACAGGCATCATCAAATATAAAAGTAGCAATATGAATGATAAAACATTACAAATCATAAACTGGAATTGGAATCTTTTTTTTTACTTTTTTGATATGTTTTTGAATTGTTTTGAATTGTTAAAACAGGTATCACAAATAGAAAAGTACCATTATGAATGTTAAAACAATTTATAACTGAAGTGGGATAGGTGGAAAAAAAAATGTTAATTTTGTTCCTTCCTAATTTGAAGGCTTCCATTTTACATAGAAAAGTTAGTCCGGTCTTTTAAATTAGTACCAAACAAAAGCAATCAGTTATGGTTTTCTGGTTATTTTAATTATAACCACTTATATTTTTGCTCATATCACTTGAGTTTGCTTCCATCTTCAGTTTCTCTCCTTACTTGAGGTTCACTCTGGTTTTTATGAAGAGAGTTCCTCATTGAACAATTCTCTCAACATTTCCATTTCCTTTTAAAGATCAGACCCTTTAAAAGCCTATAAGAGAAAATATGATGGGTGCAACTAGTTGTTTACAAATAAAGATAGTTATCAACATTTTGTTGTACCTTCAATCCTTGTAACATTTTTTCTTTTCCGATTCTTAATATGTCATCTTTGACAAATTTCAAAGTTAACTTCAAGGTTTTGTACAGTAATAAATCACATCTTCGATTTGTTTAATAGTTTGTCAGTACATTTTTCTATAAGAGCTGGACAGCTCACTCTAGAGCAGGGTATAACAAACTGTATTGTCTGTGATAAAAAATCTTAAGTTCACCTTTCTCTTATTCTCCTTTCCTTTTGAGGTCTGGGAAATAATTTCATAAATTATCATATTTTACCTCCTCTTTTCATTTTTCAATACATTTTTCTCTTAGCTTCATAATCACCATTTTCTTATACAGTCAAATTGGTGCTTTTTAAAATGAAAATAATTTTTCTTGTCTTTATGTAGATATAACTCTTGTAGCTGATCTTTATTATTATGGTTTGCCCTAAACTCCTGTGTAATTTCAGTAATATTAAAGTATAATAATTTTGGTTATCTAAACTCTTTCTAAAATAATTCAGAATAAATCATTTAAACAAATTTGTAAAAATAGAAATTCATTTTGATTGAATAATGTTTAAACCTGCAGTGTCTTTTTTGTTTCTGCACCTGATATCTGCGTTTAATGTTCATTGTACATTTTGTACCACTGCGATAATACTAGGCTGAAATGTGAAATTGTGTATTTAAAAAGTTCGATTACCGGAAAAATAAATAGCTTAACACTATGTTGTTTAAAAAACCTGCTCCATAAAATTTTTAAAAATCTACCTTTGAAATTGTCTACCTTTCTTATAAATTTTCATAACTACATTCAAGAGTTTATCAGTTGTAAGCAAACACAATTTCTAAGGCTGCAATTATATTTTTCTATATATGTTTATGTATACAGATTGAAAGATAAGCAGATGCATAGATAGTTAGATAGATATGTGTAATATCAATTCACCTCTTGAGTTGTAAATATTAATTGCTCTTGGCAATCATATATGAAACAAATGCATTTCGATTATGAAATAGTGCTTAACTTGGACTTGTTTCCCAAATTACCCTGTTAATTTTTATTTTAACAGCTTTAGTCAATTCTTATTCTCATTCAATTAGAAGCTGCCAAAAACAATTCAAGGTGATAGATATTTATGTGAAAAACCATTGGAACTTGCTCCACTATGACCCTGCAAAGTCAAACTGTGTGTCATTTCTTTAACATGCTATATATATAGATAAACAGAAATGCTTATGCTTTGATTATTGAATAGGGTAGTGATCTTCCTACTGAATTTGAAAACTATGTAGTGCATCATAACTGAAAATCTACAGTAACATGTGAAATCACGTGGATGTAGTATTGGTTAAAAAATGATAGAGTCATGGAAAAAAAACTTTAATATTATGCGTAAGTTTGCATTTTGCTATTTCTGATTTTGGGTCTAAACTACCGATTTTTTTCTCTGAGATTATTCTATGGATGACTCCAACTAGGCAGATATCTGTATAACCCTATTTCTGTCCTGTAAATTTAGGAAAATATCAATTCTTTTTGAAGAATTAAGAGCATTTTCTTTTAAATTTTGTTCTCATGCTTTTCTCGTTGGCTCGTAAAAGATGATAAATTTTTAGAAAGATAGTTTTATAAGGTTTTAAAAATGTAAGAGGTGTATCTGTGTTTATGTTATTGATAATCCTGGGCATTTTGATAATAAGAATTAGCTGATTTGGTTGGCTTATATGCAGAATAAGATTTTACAGTTTTATATGGTTAAAAAAAAGTTTTTATTCTAATTCTTTCTAAATATATGCAAGCTTGAAGATAGTACTCATAATGCTTGCTTGAGTTTTAAAAAATAGGCTCTAATGCCAAAGAGTGTGCTGCAGCTTTTGATTGATTTGATTCCATTGCCTCAAATATAGGCCATTGCATTCTTCGTGATTAGCAAACTGAGAAAAAATAAAAGCATTTTATTAACAAAGGCAAACATGTAGAAATCTCATTTTATTCGGTATATTTTTTCTCACTGATTCTAAGGACGAAATTTTGTATTTTTTTCAACACTGCTGGGAGCAGCTCTTTTGTGTTTTTATGCAGGAATCAAGATTTGTGATTTGAAACTTGTGATTTATTTTAGTAAGTGGTAATGAGGCATATCAAGATATTTTTACTTCCCCCATCTCAATAATGAATAAATGTTTACTTATTTTAAGTACAAACTATGCACATAAGATTGAAATACTGAAATACGTCTTAAAAAAGATTGAAGCAAACAAATTATATTTTTAGAATTGATTTTCCAGTTTCACCTGGTAAAAAAAGTGGTTTTTTTTTTTAATTTTAAAGATTACTTATTTGTCTGTTTTATTTTACCTTTAACATGGCATTGTAAACAGAATTGCTCAAATTGGACAGTTTGTGATAATCTACAGAACATTTTGAAATAATTCAGCACAGCAGCAATTACTAAATGGCTTTAAACTGTTTATCTCATGTATCAGTTTGTCTTGGATGTGCCAACAGGCCAATGTTTAAAAAAAAAGCAAAAAACCAACCTTTGTCTGTTTATATAGTGTTTTTAACACCTCTGTCAATCTCATTACTACATGATTCACTTCTCCACCCCTCACCTTTCTCCCACACCTATCACGTTTTTCCCCCCAGCAATCTCAATTTTTCAACAGTCATCTTTGTAGAGCAAATGAATTTTTATTGATATTTTCTCATCTTCTTTATTTAATCAGTTTACAATTTTTTGAAACACCCCCTTGATCTGTTCATTAGTACAGCTTCAATACTTTTTGAGGAATTGCGTAAAGTGGACCCCAATATTGTTTCACTTTTTTTGATCATTTTATACATCTAAGTACTTTTAAGAACAGACAGGAAAAGAGCATTCGATCACATAAATCTAAGAATCTCTAAGTATAGGTATGAAAAAAGCAAATGATGCATGATTCCTGTCAAATATCACATCGGTGAAGAAAAGGTGATTTGTGTCTCTTTACTTTGTGATAATGAATGTGTTGGTGGGTGATCACTTTTTTTAGTGAACATGTCACCATAGTTGTGAAGAAAACTTATTTGTTTCATTTGCACTGCTATAAAGAGATGCTATTTCTCTCAGAAACTGAACATTAATGCACAGATGAGTTTGAATTTGATAAATGATATGCACTGGAGAATCTTTTGTTCACAGCTGTGTGAAAAACACACTTATTGGCAATACCTTTTGTATCTTTTAATTTAGGTTATTTGATATTTCACTTTGGGTGTTTCACCATTGTAAGCATCTCAATGCTGTTCTTAATTTTTTTTCTTTTTTTTTTTCCAGTGCCTAATTATATCTTTCATTCACAGCCATGGTAACAACCCACCTATTGGGAACACTTTAATATCATTTTATTTGGCTTACTGGATATTGCACTTTTGGGTTGTTAACCATGCAACTGTCTCAATGCTTTTCTTAAATTTTTTGTTTCTTTCACTATCTTTGTATAAAAGTTGCATGTAGATTTAACATTTTTCATTGCATTTGTGTTTTGGCTTGTAAGTCTCCTTAGCTTTGGTGACTTTTCTTTACTTTGTTTTGCTTTTGCAAAGAGATAATCTGATTGATTGTACAAAACGACTACCGCAAGAAAACTAATATATCAGTTGTGTTTAAAGTTTTACTGGATTTGCTCAAAATAGACAAATTGATATTGTCAAGGTTTGAGAAAATGATGCAAAATCATGTTCAGTTTAAGAATGTTTTTTTTTTTTTAAAGAAGGTAGTGTGCAACAATATGCAATTTCCATTTTGTGCCTTAAAATTTACTTTCGCTGTGGGTCTCACTCTGCCAATTATTTTGTGGCAACATGAGAAAACCTGTTGGAACTCACTGGGACTATTTTTGTGCTAGGTTCTTGTAAAGTCTAAAATATCTGGTTTTTATTTTGTCATGTTTTCCTTTTAAGGTTTCATAACTTCAGTCCCAATGAAGATACCAAAAAATTATAGAAACTGCAACATGTGCACATATAAATATAGAATACGGGGGAATAAAGGACTTAACATGCGTGCATGGCGAGTCTTGAGGGGTTTTCTTACATTGCCATGCAATTTTATTTTTAGATTAATTTTTTTTTGTTTCGCCTTGCAAGCCTGGTGCATGCAACTAAGGTGCTATGAAGCTTGAACACCCCCCCCCTAGCAGTATGTAACCTTAGCTTGGAAGGTGTTTTAACCAATGCCGCGTGCTCTGTAGCGTGATCAAATAAGTAATGTCAATGTTTCATGCTCTTTTGCCTGTTCATGTTGCCATTAATATGGCTCACTTTGTTTCCTGGAGAAAAGGAAACATTTACAGAGGTTTTTTTTTTTTTTAAACTTTGAATTATATCTGTATTTAAAAAAAAATTGTATGCATTACTTTCATCTTTACAAAGTAACCAGCATTGATCTCAGATGGTCCTTCTGATTGAAATAATTCTGTAGTTTTAGAAAAAAAATGTAACCCTGTCTTCTTTGGTTATATCACAATGAATAAGCAGAACAAATATTTCTACATTTTCCAAATATATAGCATTTTTAAAAAAAAAATTTAATCTGATTTTTATTATGTTTGGTGAAATTATTTTATTATAACAATTTTAACATGTGTGTATATTTACTCACTTTCTTTTCTTTTAACTATTACACTATTTTGTGTGTGAAAGAATTTTGTACCATCTTTGTTCGCACAGTCAAACACACACCTACACATTATTGGCTTTGTTTAATTATGTTTTTTTTGTGTCTTTTGAACTCTTTGTGATTCACAACTGTTGAGATTTTAGTATTTGTTAATTCCCACCTACATATTTTAACCCCCCTTGATTCTTTGCATGTGTGCATTTATGAACTAAAGGCACGCTACTTATTTATTATTTTTTACTATATCTGAACCATTCCATTGTTGAAACAAAAAAATTCATGTGTGCTAAATCTTGAGCGCAGCCCGTATGAGTAACAGGTTAGAAATTTGCTCTATCCTGGTCTTGGGATATATTTTACATATAAACTGGATCTGATTATATTGGAACCTCTACACTTCCTTTTCAAAAGCTGTGTTACACCAAACAAACACAAAAAATCATGTGATTACTTTCTAGAAAATTTTAGGTCTTGAAAATTGAAACTAAGGATCCAAGCAAAACATTTAAAAGAAAAAAAAATATTTAAAAAGAGAGAGAACAAAAAAGCCAAAGCAAGTGTGGTGAAAAAGTGCCTCTTTATATACAATTTGACAAGTTATAACACATTTTGGCTGGTTTTGTAAGCCTTAATATATTTTTTATATAAATAATTCTTGTTTGGATGGGTTTTTTTCCATACTGAACAAACTTCATATTGATCCCTTTTTGATGGATTGGTTAAATTCATACAAAATCGTGTGATAGTCTCAGAAACCAGAGTTTTTAGTTAGGTTTTTCATTGAAACTTTTCCGGTGAAACAAGGTGCTAATCTTTCCAAGTAATGTTGGTTTGATAAACAAAGAAAAAAAAATGAGAAAAAGTAGATCAAATGTGTGTTGGCCCAGGATCAGAACTTGTCACTTCAAAAAATTTTTATGCTATAAAGTTGGACACTTAAAGCTTTTTAAAATATAAATATCTATGTAGGCTAAATGTCTGTCTATATCATCATGATTTTCTGACGCGGCCACAGTTAAAATTTTGTTTTTCGTTTAGCAATCAATATGTAATGTTTTTTAAAATTTCCGAGTTCTAGTTACTTTGACTTTTAGAATTTGAAATTTTCTTTTTCTTTTTTTTCTTTAGTATGTTAAGTATGTTTTTGGGAAATAGTATATATGTGTAGTGTTATATCTGCTTGGACCTGACTTGCCAATCTGTGCACTGTTACAAGAGAAGATCGTGTGAAAAGGTTGTTCAGTTCAATTTAATTGTGTTGCTGCACATTCTTCTTTTCTATTTGTAACGTAAGTCCATTATGTTTCCTGTGAAAAGAAGCAGTGTGGATAAACATATAAGAGTAGTGTGAATGTAGATAGACTGTGTTGTAGTTGTTTGTATGTTTCCACAAGCTATATGAATGAGTGAGCAGTTTTTTTTTATGTTATCAGTATTTCATTCGCTTTTGTTGTTTACTCTTGCTCAGTAATTGTATGTTTCAACAAGCTATGTGAATGAGTGAGCAGATTTTTTTGTTATCAGTATTTCATGCCCTTTCGTTGTTTACTCTTGCTCAGTAGTTTAATGTTTCAACAATCTTTATGAATAAGTGGGCAGTTTTTTTTTATGTTATCAATATTTCATTCCCTTTTATTGTTTACTCTTGCTCAGTAAATGTGCCAGATTCAACAATTGAGGCTGTACATTTATTTCTTAAAAATAGTCTTTATGAATTATCTATTTTGTTTTATCTATCAGTTATGTACTTCATATCAAAACTTATCGTATTCCATAGTCAGATATTTGACTTTAAAAAATATATACATATATTTATACCATTTTAAATAACCTTTGTGTGGTTACCACTGCTACACATAACAGTATTTATGTTTTACTTCTTTTTTTTTTAAGCGAGGTTTTGTTGATAGAGCTGCTGCCTCAGTTTTGCTGTGGAGGTGCATGCCATTTGGTTCAAAAAGATAAGAATGTGCCATGAAAAGCTTTAAAATGTGCCATTTGCAGAGCTACAGTGATAAGATCTGATGTTTAGATCAAAGGTCATTTGTCCTGTTTCTAAAAAAAATGTTTATGAAACTCATGTTTTTGAAACAAGTCTACATTTCAAATAGATTTTGAATGTGTTATTTTTAGAAAAAGAAAATATTTGAAGCGAAAAATTCTTGCACTTTTTAAACTCTATGAGAGCCAGAGTTGAAAAAAAAACAAACAATGATGACAATTAAAAACCAAACCTTATCATGATGTATTTATATGGAATACAAAGTATTGCTTTGAGGGAAAAAAAAGTCGTGCATCTTCCAAATTGTTGAACAAGCTGGTTATATGTAAACTTATGTATTACTGCTCAATACCTAGGACCCCAGGGAAAAAACAGCTAAAGTTGCAAAGCAAACTTGTCAGATAAAGGCTTCAAAGTTGAAAACAAAGAAATTCATGTACGAATTCTTCCTACAGCATAAAAAAGAAGAAAAAAAGATGTATCAGCCAAAAAATGGCATAAAAATCTCTACATTAAAACACAAGGTTTTTTTAAAAAGTTATCTCCTATTTTTCATGGGGCCACACTTATTTGTTAGTTTTAAACTTGCTGTAGAGCCATTTTTTTTTATTATTTTGCTTTTGGTATATTTTAATCGTGGGTTTTAAAATTTCTGAAACTGGATGTCTTGAAACCCTTCCAAATGATTTTTATGTTGCATTTTTCATATTTTAAAATTTTGTTTGGAGTTACAAAATTCCTTTTGGATTGCTTTGTATTTAAAAAACAAAATCGAACCCCCCAAAAAACCCAACCATCCTGCATTAAAACATTTTGGTTTTCTACCAACACTGAAGCATCAGAACATTCTAATTCTTGAGAATATAAATTATATTGCTAGGAAGGAAATTATCCTTGTGAACACTTTTTTTTTGATGAACCTTTTAATTTGCGACATCTGAAACATTAGGATTTGTCTGAAGACATTTCATGTTGCCTTTTTTGGGTATTTAGTTGAAAGGAGGACAAATATTTATTTGTTAAAAAATAAATAAAATTTTGGTCCAATTTGGTATTGTTTGTATACATTTTTTGAACTCTTTCTAAGATTAAGTGTGCATTTGAGAGCATGTTGAATGTGTGTTAGTTACAGCATGTTTGACTTGTTAAGTATTATGAGAAAAGGTATGTTCTGGATAAGAGATAATATCAATGTATAACACCAAAGTCTCTTAAGAAATCTTCACTGGTACTTGTAACATGCCAGTTTGTTTCCTCACAAGCTCAATCAAACTGGTTCCCTGAGATCACTGCTTAATGGTGGACTGGGTATTCCAATAATCAATCAATTAATCAATCAATCAAACTGGTTTTTATGGTATTGATTTAAAAGTAAAAAAAAAAAAAGTGTAAGATGATTGATGTTGGTTGCAAAATATTTGAACTATTTTATTGATTTGAAAAAAAAAAAAAAAAAGCAGAAAAGAGAAGTAAAGTTGTTAAAAAAACAAGTAGACAAATATACTTACTTTGATGATGTGGAAAAAAAGGGAGATTGGATTGATCTTGAGAGGGAAAAATGAGTGATTTAATGAAAAAAAAAAAAAAAGCTAAAAAAGTCTGTTACAGAATAATTGAAAACCTTGTAATGATAACTGTCTCCACTTAGCAAAAAAGGTAAAACCAAAACTTATATATATATATATATATATATATATATATATATATATATATATATATATATATCTGCATTAACCAATATGTATAAGGGAACAAACTAAAAAGTATAGCTTAAATCAAGGGAGAT
>BLXT01007309.1:4611878-4622734 GCA_019648995.1 Plakobranchus ocellatus | reverse complement strand
CCCCCCTCTCTCTCTCTCTCTCTCTCTCTTCCTCTCTCTTTTCGCCCATCTGCCCAATGCCAGAAGGTATTATATTTTACACTTCTCAAATATTTCCAGATTTTCCCATCAGAATTAGGAATGCTACATGCACCTGGGACAAAACAATGACACCAGTTCTGCACAAGTAAGAACTGATACATCGTAGAAAATGTTGTACTTTTGTTGGATTATTTTGTTGTTGTTATACAATAGTGTGGTTACACTTGCACTCATTGACTCATGTACATACTTAAGAAACAAAAACACGTAAATGCATAACAATTGATTTTATTGAAGTAGTAAAGAAAAGCATGAACTATGATATATCACCAACACCCACCCCGCCCTGACAAGGACCTGAAAGCCTAAGGTCGCCTTGTCGTGGGCAAAACATATACAGAAATGATATATTTGGGTATACACACACACACACACACACACATATATACAAATTTTACCTGCACAAAACAATGTATAAATAACAATGTCAACAGTACAATTCATTTAGTGCGTTTGTCATGCTGTATAGATGGTTAGCGGTAAGAATCATTTTAGAAAATTTTAATTAGTTTGTTACGTATGCATGTGCAGATAGAAAATACAAATTTAACTCTACTCAGAACACCCGTCTAGTCACCGCCTTGGTAGTTTCTTTCCTTATGCAATTACAAAACCCTGCTTTTAAAAAATTCGACAATTAAATAATGCATTGTGCAAATAGTCATCAATATGCATAGATATTTCTATTCGTTTTTGAGTTTCCATTTTCTTCCGTTCCTACTTTTCACAGATGCGCATATAAACGTATACATAGGTGAAAATATATTTGTAACTCTCGACAGTATACACATCTATACTATATAGTATTCTTGACAGACATCTGGATTAACTTCCTATAAAGCTGCATGTTGGGAGTTGTCGTATAATGAATTTGTTAAGCAAATATCCAGTTTATAATAGATTAGTTCTATCCTTTCTTCCTTTGTACATAAAAACCAATTCATTTTCGTATTCCAGTTTTTTCCATTTACATAACCCTTAACATGCATTTTACATTTCAGGCAAAAATTTCTTCATATCTCTCTCCCTCTCTTCCTCCATCTCTCTCTCTCTCTCTCTCTCTCTCTCTCTCTCTCTCTCTCTGTCTTTCTCTGTCTCACCCTTTTTCCTTGTTTGCATCCTTGATCATCTTTCTAGCTCTTTGTTCTTTTCTCACTCCCTTTCTCTCTTCCAATCTCATCGAATTCCTTCAATACATAGACTTGAGTAGAATTTTATTAAAAAGTAACACTAAAACCCCTCAAAACTGCTAAAACTAAGTTTCACGACAATTAACATTGCAATTTTTTTTTAGCAGAATCTGGCGAACAATTCAATGTATGGTCAGCTCAAAGAAATCCTCTAACCTCAAGTGCAATCTCATTAGCAAAGGCGAACAAATCAAACAAGTTACAAAATTCAAAGATCTAGGTTACCTGATAACATCAGATGGCAGATGCACAAATGAAATAAGTAAAAGAATAGCGATGGCCAAAGATGCAGTCCAAAAAATGCAATCAATACTGGCAAATAGAAACATAAGTATGAAAACCAAAATAAGGGTAATTAAAACATATGTATGGTGAGTACTTTTGAATGGCAGTGAGTGTTAGACAATAAACAAAGAGATAGAGAAAAAAATTAGAAGCAGTAGAGATGTTGTTTACCAGAAGAATAATGAGGATATCATGGACAGAAAAAGTCAAATGAATTGGTACTGAAAGAGGCTAACCTTGAGCGATCACTAATTAAAACCACAAAACAGAGGCAACCACAGTTTTTAGGCCATATATTGCCCACATAAGGGTTTAGAACACTTAGCAATCATTGGAAAGATTGAAGGCAAACGCAGTAGAGGTAGATAAAAAATAACTTTTGTTGAAAATCTTAAGTCATGGGCAATAGGCAGGGGTAGCAGTAACAACTTTATAAGGTTAACTGAGGATAGGATTGATTGGAGGAACATTATTGCCAATGTCTGTTCCAGACAAGGCACCTGATGATGATGAAGCATTTACAATACGTTAAACACATCTCCATTCAGTCCTTTTCTATTTTGAGGGAAAATGCCATTTGTCATTCTATGATTTTGTTACTTTTATATGCGTGCTCACCACAGAAATCAATACACTTGGCCTAAAGTTTAGAACTGTTAAATTAAAAACAATAAAAGGCTAGCGTTGATGAGGCTTGATCAAATTTAGAAAACAAAATATGAAATAAGACAAAGAATAACTTTTGTTGAAAATGGGCATGGGCAATAGGCAAAGGTAGCAACAACAACTTTATAAGGTTAACTGAGATAGGCTTGAGTGTAGGAACATAATCGCCAATGTCTGTTTAAGACAAGGTACCTGATGATGATGATGATTCTTTATTTGATAAACATGAAATAAATAAATGGACATGATAATTTCTCAGAAAAAAAATAAAAAGCATAAAATCTAGGACTGAAAAGGCAACTGAAATGTAAAGTAAACATAAAAAAAGCATTTGAGAATTGAACATCATATTCATACAATATAGAACAGGGGAGAAAAAACCCCCAATAATATCAACAACAGAAAAGAATAT
This sequence comes from Plakobranchus ocellatus, assembly GCA_019648995.1. Lineage (NCBI taxonomy): Eukaryota > Metazoa > Mollusca > Gastropoda > Plakobranchidae > Plakobranchus > Plakobranchus ocellatus. The sequence goes on along the minus strand of BLXT01007309.1, from coordinate 4,620,100 downwards.
TTATTTGAACGTTTCGTCCGTAAAACGATATGGAATCCAGTGACATCAAACTACAACTGTAGTGCTTTGTCTTTGCTGAATAATATAGGAAAAGTCTCGAATATGTTGGTTTTTCCACACCCGTTTTTTGTGTGTGTGTATACTTTACTTGCTAGTATCAGCATGAAGATCCCTAAAGGGAAGCTGGTTGCTGTTGTGGGACCAGTTGGGGCCGGCAAGTCCTCCCTGCTCTCTGCGATGCTTGGTGAGATGGAACAGTTGTCTGGCCGATGTAGCATGACCGTGAGTGAAAATTACATATCGGTTTAACATTAAGTCTGGCGTCATACAGAGAAAGTCATTCGCTCCCACCATGCGCCACTTGTCATTCGCCACTCGCCACTTATGGACACATTTCGGGTTCCATATTCCTCATGCTGTTGGGCGTTCGATACAAGCAGTCGAAAATTCGAATTAAACAAAAAAAGTTACCCATGCTTAATCACTCGCCACACGTAGAAGGTCATGTGAATTGATTCATACACCGTTCGATTCTCAGTGCAAGTAGGTGTTAAGGAATGCCTCCCGGATATCTAAGACTTTTCTGTGTAGCAAATGTAAAAAAAGTTCCAGTACGTATGTCTTTTCTGGTTGAACGAGCAGACTGAGACAAGTGACCAAAGGTTTGGTCTCAAGCGGCATAGGGAAATATAGAATACGTCAAGCCTCTGGAGATATAGCGAGCGCCATATAAAGAGATACTTTTTCTGTATGACACCGGCCTGATGTGTCACTTCAGATGTGCACAATAATTTTACAATCTGCATTAAACATAATTTATGTAGTTACCTGCATAACGCCTACCTACTTTTTTTAAACATAAGATCTTCTTTTGAAGGAGCTGAAGAATGTGTAGGCCAGTCATAGTCATAATTCAATAAAGGTGCAGATAAACTCTGAATAATGAAAATCGCTCAACATCTTTAAATATTTTTCGACGATTTTTCCTGCAAATAATATTTTAATCATAATATTTCCTTTTTAGAGGTCAAAAATATCAATGGATAAGTAAACAATCATATAATGATGCGATAATAATCAGAGACTTCGCTATAAGAATATTTAAGATATAGCTATAAAAATATTTAAGGTATAGAATGACTACATCTTACTATTTCAAAATAAGAATGGACATATTCCGGCCAGGGTCAAGTGGCCTACGTGCCGCAGCAGGCCTGGATACAGAACATGACACTCCGCAACAACATCCTGTTTGAGAAGCCTCTAGAGGAAGATTTCTACAAGAAAGTGTTGGATGTGTGTGCTTTACAAGCAGACATTGATCTGTTGCCTGGTGGGGAGATGACAGAGATAGGGGAGAAAGTGAGTAGTGATCAGTACTCTCAACAATATGCACTCACTCTAGAGGTGGACTTTCACAAATAATTATTGAGGGCCTTTAACATTTTAAATCGATAAAGTCAATTTATAATCTGTGAGAATCAACAATCCAAATAAATTTGTCTTTTACCATGTCACCATGTTATTTATGATCGCATTCACCTACCATTATTTTTTGGAAAAAAATCAGCAAATAGTCAAGTTTTGAATATCACTTGCAATTTAATAAACAACAACAACAACACAAAAAAAAATATTCCGTTCTATTAAAAAAAAACCAATCTACTCTGTGTACAGGCCTTACTTGCAATACAACACAACTTGTAATTTAGAATATTAGGGGCAGTTTTGAACCGGGTACTCACACAATGTTTTTTCAAGTATGCAAAATAACAATCGTAGTGACTGAAACGATAATAAAGATTACAATCTTTTAACTTGTACCATCTTTTGACATAATTAAGATGGAGACATAAGAGTTTTTCTCCATTGAAGTGGAAATTGTAAGCTTGTACTCATGTAATTTATGACTGATTTGCTCTGATTGCCTTAAATGCTATAATTTACATTGATTCATTGCAAAGTAGCTAATAATCTACCTTATTGGTGAACATAGTTAGAACCTCCGTGAAATTAAAGGAAAAAATGTTTTTTGAAGAATCCGCCTTTTGGATTCACTATTATTAACAGGAATTCTCCAAAATTATTACATCCAAAAAGCACTAATCTCTTTTACCTGATATCACTGGCGACAAAAGAAAGATAAAAGATTTGACCTTACCTTGCCCTCAGGGCATCAACCTGTCTGGCGGCCAGAAGCAGCGCATCAGCTTGGCGCGGGCTGTGTACCAAAACGCTGATTTGTACCTGCTTGATGATCCACTCAGCGCTGTGGACGCTCATGTGGGCAAGCACATCTTTCAGAAAGTTATTGGTCCAGATGGCATCATCAGCAATAAGGTAGGCAGCATTAGTAAGCTTATTCAGAACATCATTGGACTTGGCGCTGCGCGTCTGTTGAGCCAATCAGGTTTCTAATCATAACGTTTTGAGCGCCATGTAACAGATTGCATTCTATTGCTTGCTTGCACTCAGAAAACCCGAAGCTTCGAGTCACATGGTCTTCTGAGGAGGTTCTCTTTGGTGGGCCAATCTCATCTACTGCTTCATGAATTCCATCGGCTCTTTAAACGCGCATGAACACTTAATTGTTTTTTTCAGACCGAAGAAGTAACAAAAATGTTGTATCCCAGGACATAAATTGATTAAGGAATCCTGTGCTTCTAGGAAAACAAACTAATATAAATAAGATTACAAAAAGACATCCTGTACTTTGTACTTTTAGTGAGGTCATAATTATGGTATGATCATCATCAATTGACATGAATATTTGCCTACGGCTGTTTACCTTACACACCTTAAATTAAATGCGTAAACAAATTCATTGAACATTTTCTCCTTAATTCACATAAAATGATCTTTATCTGTTGCAGGGATACCATTGTTGTAATCGAAAAATTAATGATATTTTACTGTTTGAAATTGTCGGTGGTTCTACCCAGCGATAGTATAAGATTAGTGTTATCATGCAGTACGAGTTTGGCATTAATCTCTTAATATCAATTCCCCTCTCTTTTCTCTCTATTAAACCCTTTCTTTTTATAGACCCGAATCATGGTCACACATGGCATGCACTGGCTACCCATGGTGGACGCTGTCATTGTGATGAATCAGGGGAAAATAACTGGAGCGGGTACTTATAAAGAACTGATGGATTGCGGTGGAACTTTTGCTCAGCTTGTCAGTGCATACATGACGGAATATCAAGACGAAAGTGCTGAGGAGAGTGAAGGCAAGTTCTATTTTACAATTGAAAACAATCACTAGAATGTTAAAAAAATCAGCCCCATCAAAGCAAACTCAAAGTTTGTCTTGAAATTATTCTTTAACTTAGCTTTGCTTAAATTAAAAAAAAAAAAGTAACATTATATGGCCGTGATAGTAAAAGTGTCGTTAATAAAATCATGAAATACTCTTTAGTCGCTTTTTCTTAAACACGTCACACATTCAGATGAATTTAGTATTGATATTGTTCAAAGTCGTATTTTAGATACCTTTTATTCATTTTGGTTAACAAAAAAGTATAAATCTAAAAGTCGTTAGATACACATTCGCAATTTTAATCTATTTAGCACCCACTTAGCATTTTTATTCATAATTGGAAAGAAAACTTGTAAGAGCTCGCTATATTTATGTTCTAATTTCCTATAAACAGAAGAAATTATCGGGAAGAAAATACGGCAACATGTGGACAGTTTCCTTTTGGATGGAACACGGTCTTGTATGCGCAGAAGAAAGTACGTTGTTGGGGTGTAATTTCTTAATGAGTACATTGTAACTTTCTGGAAATTACTCTTTAATAGACATGTTCGAGTTAACATGGAGAGGCTTAATTAAATTAAAGTGCAATACCAAGTTTGCTTTTGACGGCTTCGTTCGTTTTTGATATTTTCTGTCAGTTTTGACGTGTGATACCTATGAATTAACGATAAAAGATAATTTCTTTTTATGTTAAAACGTGTTGTGTCTCTTTTGTTACAGTGACTGTTAAGTTGTTGTCATTTTTAGATTTGAAACAGGGTTTTGCCACTTTGCTCGAAACTCAAAGATTAATTTTTTTAAGAAAACAAAATTGGAAACTGGCAAATCTGTTTGAGTTTCTCGATCACAATGTAACGCAATTTTGCATAACCATAATTAATATGCAACCATTATTCCTTCACAGAACTTATTTAAAGCATCAAAATGAAACGTTACCGAACAAAGATCAACCTAAGAGTACGTGGCAAGACAGGAAAAATGCATCTGCGAAACATGCGGAGAAGCCTCCAAAGATAGATACGAAAGGCAATGTGACAGGCAAGAAACCTAGTCGCTTGATAGAGGAGGAAAAGGTGGAGAAAGGACGGGTAAGACCTGACTCCGAAAAAACTCTGCAAACGAGAATAAAACAGAGAAATGAAAATAAAATAAGGATTGAGCTTTTAGCGTTTCGTCTGCTGCGCCAAAGTGACTGCCACATGGCAAAAAAATTTAGATTTGGTGCAATTTTAAGTCATTAGAAACATAAGGTTTGTTGAACTCTGCGTCTATCCGCTATTTTTAGCACCGTGCTTGGCAACATCTTTCAGACTCGAAGACGTAAAGGCACTGCAACTTAGTGGTGACGTCATGTGCCTTTTTAGTAAGCAGCCAATTCTGTGGTCCATTACAATCTTCACTTCTGCCTAAGAAAGAGCCATGTATTATAACAAGGCCTCTGTTTATTTATGTAGTTACATAATATCAATTAAACTTAAGCGGTGCTTTGATTTTAATCATGTATTAACATTTAATCGGGTCAATCATGTAACTCACAGATTGGGAGACACGATATCAGGATATTATGTCGGCATAGAAATCCAAGCTTTACAATGCACTTTATTTTACCTTTCTTAATCCATCTACCTAAAATAAAATATCTGCCATTTAAGGAATTGTGTTGAAAGCCTTTAAGTTAAATAACACTTAAACCGATGACTGCTTGAAATTTAAATTGAATGATGAATATTTAGAATGCTTTTTGGAGGGAGTAATGGGAAAACAGGTGGTTTACTTAATAACCCAAGCTTTTTCTTCGTTGATCACAATTTTTTTTAATATGCTTCATATCAAGGTCTCAGGCAGGGCAGTCGATCACCAGTTTCAGCTCTTTCTTTAGCCGACAATGTTAAGGCTTCTTTACTTGCCTGCATTTTATGACACACACGATTCCAATGTCTTCTCATGAACAAAAGAGGCATTTCAGTGTTGTTGATCATGGGAGCATTTAGAAATAAAGTTATCTGTATTCCTAACTATTGGAAGATTTTTCTTCATTGAGGCCTAATTCTTTGATTGTTAAAAAATTTCAGTACGATTCTGTATTGTCGCACATAGTTGCTCACGAACTGTTGATGCTGTCTCTTTTATATTTCACCATTTAAACTTACCAGTGGAATCCATAGAACATATTTTATATTATTCGAGCAATGAATTATTTATCATTCTGTTCTATTATTTCGTGTTCTTATCAAACATTTAGTAACAATTCTCATTATCTCGAATGCAACATATTTACGATGGTTCATGCCTTTATTGTATTTTGGGTCAAAGGCCTTGAAAACCTGATACAGATTGTGCTCTGTTCATTTCATAGTGCCTTAGTTGTTAGATAATGTGTGTTATTTTTGTCTATTTTTTTCAGGTCCGCATGGCTGTTTACAAGGCTCTGTTTAGATCATTTGGTTGCCTTCCTGCTGTTACTGTGGTTTTCTTCTTGCTTCTGTACAGCGGGGCAAATATGGCTTCTGGCTTTTGGCTTTCTGAATGGACGAACGACGCTTATCTGAAAAATGAGACCAATAAAGGGACGGGAAAATATTCGTCGGAGACAAACACTTATATTGGCATTTACGCGGCGATTGTTTTAGTACAAAGTAAATGACAAAGGATATTACCACCTTAAACTGTAGCGAAAAGAAGAATAAAGAGAGATTGAGCGGTAAAATACTTAATAAGGAAAACAAATCGGAAATTCTATAACTGTAATGAATTATAATAATTAGTTAAAGCTTCAAATTTTGCTTGTTCGACATTCATGTACAGTATTTTCCTGTCATCTACATCTTCTTAAATAAATACCCATTCATTCAAAATGTCTTGTTCATTAAATGCATTTGCAAAGCATTGAATTTTTATCCCTATTCAAGTCTTATTGCATGAAACCAAAATCCTTCAAGTGTTCAAATATTTTATAATTTTCGTTTTAATTTTACTACAAAACATTTTGTAAGATTTCTTGAGATTTTTATGAGCAAATGTTTTAACCAACTCTTTAAAAGTACAAGAGATATGAAATCTATATTGGTGACCAGTAAAGGTTCATATGTTGATTACTCTAGTACTAGGCAATGCAGCATTCGTAATGTTGACGAATGTCCAGATGGTCAGTGCATCCCAACGTCTTCACAGTGCAATGCTCACCAGCATCTTTCACCAATCAGTAGCCTTCTTTGAGACCACACCATCAGGCCGTATCCTCAACAGGTAAGGTGCAAACATTCTTATTAGGAATGCTGTAATACAGCAAATTCAGCGCTATTTAGTAAAACGGACGTTTTAACAAGTATCAAAATAAGACGGTCCGAAAATGTGATATACAGTGGTTTTTTTTTTTTTTTTTTTTAATTACATACCCTATCAGTTAAATAAGAATTTAAAAAAAAAGGGAGGAGTAAAATCGTTAACAATCGAAATGCATCAATGAGTTTTCAGAAGATAATGCAATTACATGTGTATGTGAAGTAACTCTTTTATACGACTGTCGATTCGGGAGAGTTTTCAAAAGATAATGCAATTACATGTGTATGTGAAGAAACTCTTTTACACGACTGTCGATTCGGGAGACTTTTCAAAAGATAATGCAATTACATGTGTATGTGAAGTAACTCTTTTACACGACTGTCGATTCGGGAGAGTTTTCAAAAGATAATGCAATTACATGTGTATGTGAAGTAACTCTTTTACTCGACTGTCGATTCGGGAGAGTTTTCAAAGATATGAAAAACAACCTAGAGGAGGAGGAAAAGGATATTGTTGTTGAGAATGTTTGACAAAGCTGGATTAGACACGAATGCTAAACCAGGATAATGATTACTCACGAAAAACAATAAGAAAAACATATGCAAGTATTTAGGCTCTTTTTTCCCCTCAGTTTTAATAAACTTACAAACCTATTCAAGTGAACCAGTTGCCAACTTATAACAACAAAGAGCTTGTTGTTTCTAACTATTATTGATGTTATAAGCATTTGGAAGCATTGCAGGTAGATATCTCTAAGAACAAGGCATGCATGCGAAAATATATCAGCAATAATTTTGTTTCCGTGAAACAATCACTTTTTTATATTATCATTCCGCCAAGTTTGATATATGATTATCCTCATATCATACTTGTAAAATGGGCAGATTCGTAAGGATAACATCTACTTGTTATAATTAGGCTTACATACCTTTGCCAAACAGAACAAGGAACTGTTTTTAACTTTGCGTCCGCTTACAGACACAACATGCATGTTGAATTATTATATTATTCTAATTAAAGCAAATCCCAAAACGCACAAACCTATTTCCTGCCAATATTACTAAAGATCTTACAAGTGCTTCCAATTTCCGAAGCTATTGTGTTCATTTCACTTGCTGTAGCTGTAAATTTTGCTCTCAATATCAATTTACCTATACTACTATTTTCGCAACTGTTTTTCCAAAGTTTCCTAAAGCCTGGTATTAATTTCACTAGATATACCTATTGTGGCTAACTTACGCTAATTATCGCTAACTGCTACTATAAATTTACTTTACATATAATAATACCCCTATACTAGTCCTAGGCTTGCTGTTGTAGTCATTTTCTCTAGCCATCCTTGAAACAGGTTCTCCCGTGAAGTAGATGTGCTGGACGTTCTCTTTGCCCGCCAGCTTTGGACGGTGCTGCACACATTCCTCAGCCTAGTCATCACTGTGGTCATCATCAGCTACACCACGCCCATCTTCCTGGTTGTTATACCACCAATATTGATTGTGTACATCATGGTTCAGGTGTGTTAGTCAGTCTGGTGTCGTGCTTCGATCCGTCGCTTATTGTCTAACTTCTTTTACCCCTCACCCTCTTTGGGCCAATGATTTTCATTTTTAACTTTTTTTGTCTTCGAATATTTCTCAGTTCCTGAATTCTCTCTCTCCCATCTCTTCCCCCCCCCCCCC
>BLXT01007309.1:4529137-4541074 GCA_019648995.1 Plakobranchus ocellatus | reverse complement strand
GGAAAGTGGAGGGGGCGAGGGTAAGGTTGAAACAAAGAAAAAAAAAAGAAAAACGGAGGAGGATATTGCTTATCTTTTTTATTTTTTTTTTTGGGGGGGGGGAAGGAGGTGTAAAATGCGGAGCATGGATGTTATATTTTAAAGTCTGTTATTTTTATTACACCTACTGATGGCTCCGGAGTTAGTAAATTTGTCTTGAGATTCGTAGCCAGTTAATTTGTGGCCGCATTATACGCAAAAAAAAAAAAGAAAATTATCCTCTTCTTTTCAATCTCTAAGACACCTTTCTCGGTGTTTCAGATCTAAAGGCCAGCAGCATTGCTCTATGAATGCTTTAAAATTCTGCAAAAACAGACTATTAATTTGACCCACCCATGCTAAAACTTCAGTTTTTGAAAATTTCCCCACAATATATTAAAAATTTACCACAGTCATAAAATATTGGAAGACACAGACGCATACATACACAAAATATAACCCACACTTACATTATGTTGCTTTGTTTGTATCCTAAATTGCCTTAAATCGCCTTATAATTTCCTTATATTATATTCATTATAAGTTTGGTGGCTTAAGTCGGATTTTTTGTGTATAGCCAGTCCACCCAAAGCTGTGACTAAATTTGCTGTCGTAAGTTGCATCTAGATCTTAACTCGGAACGGTTGATATTTTGATTTGGCCATGTTCACTTTTTGTAATATTCGGTCAAATTTTGAATGAGCCTAAGTTAGGCCTATTTTAGTTTAAAATACTGTTATTATTTTAGCTTGTTTTAGCTTTATATGTCTTTTCAGATATAGCGATTTCTAGAGACTTCTAAAAAAGTGTAAGGGGTAGTTGTTAAACTGTAACCTAGTGATAGATGAATTTGGGACATCACTTGAAAGTTGCAGATATGTCAATGTATTAAGGAGAAGATAAATGAGAGTGTGTGAAAGGTCAATATTTTGACATTACCTTGATAACTTAACAAGGTAGATTCTGCTCCTGACTGGAATGAGGTCTTTGTGTAAAATTGGCTAAATTAGCCTGTGTATTGCATAACTAGTATTTTTAAAAGAGGTCACTGAAATTTTTTTGAGGAGATCGTTTAGAGATAGAGCGCGCTAATGAGCTTGCAGATTTCATGATCGTAAGAATTAAGTTGCTGGTCTGAAATAGTTCTTCACTTAAATTGATAAACTTCGTGTTTGATACTTAGCACAACTTGGAGTGATTTGTGTTCTTTAGTCTATGTAACTAAAGGAACTCATTTGGTGGTGTTCAGCTAGATCTATAAACAAATATCACAGAGCCATTCATGACATCCTCTTTCTCCTGATACTTGACAATTCTCAAGTGGAATGACTTTCTCAACGCCAATCAACGTTTCTCCCACCATGTTTGCAGTGTATAGAGAAACCAGCTTGGCTCAGTTGAACACACACACATACACGGCATAAGAAAAATTACTCAATCGTTGCCATCACACTTGAGTTTGTGTGATACATAATAAAGTAGAAAAAAAAATTCAAGGGCAAGTATTTTAAAGTAATATCCACTTGATTTTTGGCTAAAACAAAGGAGAGAGGGTGAAGGACTTTTAGTAAGTTAAAGAAAGTCGTGACAGAAAAAGGATATTATTATTTTTCATAATAATATTGATAATAAAAGAGGAAATCCGTCTCTCAGGAAGCACTACCAGACCAGCGAACTAAGATCTACGATCTACAGGATGCAAAGGCGATTTGAGTAAACATAAAGTAAAGATAAAACAAAACATTTATAAACTTCGAAATTGTATACTTATAAAATGAAACGACAACAAAAATACATTTTAACGTTTCGTTTTATTCTATAATTTTTCAGATGCAAAAAATATAATCCTTTTAATGTACATGAATATATATATATATATATATATATATATATATATATATATATATATATATATATATATATATATATATATAAGGAATAACATATATTTTAAAGGCATATATATATATATATATATATATATATATAATTATATATTATGTAAAATTAGAGACTTCAGGGCATCCGGGCTTGACGGTTCTGCTACTTCTCTTCTTGAACCGTTCCGTGCACAGTCTTAATTTTTTTGTGAAATATAATTTATCTTAGTGTCAAATTTAGAAAATAAAAAGTAAGGAATAATATATATATATATATATATATATATATATATATATATATATAATATATATATATATGAAGTAGTAGCAGTAGTACTAGTAGTCGTAGTAGTCGTAGTAGTCGTAGTAGTAGTAGTAGTAGTAGTAGTAGTAGTAGTAGTAGTAGTAGTAGTAGTAGTAGTAGTAGTAGTAGTAGTAGTACTTCTAACACCAGAGGCATCATCATCCTCCTCTTCCTCACTATCATCATCACCATCACCAAAACAGCATAATAATGTTTTGTTATGAGAATGTGATTTTTGCTATTGTATTAATTTTTTTTGTATCATGGGTCCCACCTTAGGATAAAATTTATGTTGATATAACTATTATTTTATTATCGTTCCAGGTTTTTCTCATCATTCCAAAGTACATTCCAAGATATCTGAAAAAAAATGTATGCATTTTTGAACAACAATGCCTTCCTTTCCATGATAGTTTTCTAAACGGTTAACATCTGAAAATGTATAGGGTCACCCTTTTAATATAGCAAGTTAGAGTATTCAATTTCTTTTTAATATGATGAGCCTAGAGGAAAAATAAGTGAAAGCAGTGGAATGCAGGACAATATGATGCTTGCGTGAGTTAATCTATCTATGTATCTATTTGAATACGGACATCTCTCTCTCATTCCTTTCGGAGTGATTGAGGTAAAATGGCCGACTCGGGCCAAAGGAGAGGATTCTGCAGTTGCTATTGTTTAAAAACACAGAACTTCCAGTGTAGAAGCTATTTATTTTATTATTTTTAATTTGTACCGAGGCCCATTTGCTTAATATAGTTGAATAATAATTCTTTGAGGAAAGATCTTAACGGGCATTCAACAAGGAGGGAGATCGATTTTTTCCCCTGATAAAAAGCGTAAAGCTGTCATTAATAGATCTTGGAACTGCTATAGGAGTGTAGAACCATTTTGTGCTGTGTGCAGTTTTCACCTGTTCATTACATTGTAATACCAGGTCAACTAATTTTGTCTTAATTGTGTGGGTGCATCACCATACTTTCTGTAAAAATGGAAATTAAATACAGTATTGATAGAAAACAAAACGGAAAAGAACTTTTATTTTTGCACTAGGTGGTTAACTTTCTAATGGGCCACGAAAAGGATGGAGGTTATCTATGAAATCTTATTTGAATTATCTTTAACTGTGCAAACTGATCTCTTCAAGTCAAGAAAAATATAGACGATAGTTACCGTTTGCATGAAATAATAATGTATTTATCATATATACATATTTATTTTCTTTGGGTATGTAGAAAATTAAAGAAAGACATGAAAAAAAAAATTATGCGAATAAAAACTGCATCTGCATCTACTACTACTACTACCACTACTACTACTACTACTACTACTACTACTACTACTACTACTACTACTACTACTACTACTACTACTACTACTACTACACACACACACACACATAATCAGGCTCCATATTGAGCACACTTAATAAGTTTAAAGTATTTTAGCGGGAGTGTGAAAAAGTTATACAAAAGAAAAAAGATGTAATGAAAAGTTGAAATCATAGGCTAGATTCAATTTTGTAACACGCAATAAAAGAGAAAGGCAAGCCACAGGCCTCCTCTGGCACACGTGTAAAGGGGACGTCGGCAACGGGACTCCGTGTAGCATAAAATATAGGCCTGAAGAAAGCGCCTGGGTATCTTTACTAATTGTATAGTGTTTGGTCTGACGTCCTAATATTCTTGGAATTCATCCGTCATAGTATTCCTAGAATTCTGCAAAATTCTGAATTGTGTGCAATTCTCATACTCAAATGAATGTGTTGAGCGGCTCATGCTCTTACAGTGAGCTTAGTTGGGTATGAGAGAATTATTCTCTGGAGTTATTTATTACTAGATCTAGCCGCGTACTAAGTCGATGAACGGAGTTAAATGTCAGATGTGAAAACAATGATCCGTTTAAAAAAGAACAATACTAATCTACATTACACTTGTTTGGTGAATATATAGATCTATAAGTGAATGTAGTGTAATAAGTTGTTTTCACATGAACTAAAAAGAGTTGTTAAATATAAATATAGATGAAAGACAGACGACATTCTTTTCCGATGGAAATAAATTTAATCAGTGTTTTGGCATCTAAGCTTTTGAATGGAAAAAATAGAATCGTGTGTGTGTGTAAGTGTGTGTATGTTCTTTTCATTCCTCCATTTAAACATTGTTGCTTTTATATAGTATACAAAGTTGTATTATTAAGAGTCATCTGAGAAGAAATTGTCTAAAGCGCTCATGCAGGCTTTGGTAACAGTTTAGAATCGAATGTTTTTGGAGATCAGCTTAGTTTCATGAAACAGAGGAAAAGGTAGCTTCAAGAGTTTGGCGGCCATCCATCCGTAAAGATGTGAGTATTACATTAAAGTATGTAATCACTGCCAACGCTGTGCGCCCTGTCTTCAAAAAGGATTAGAACAGCTGCAGCCTGTGAAATACCACCGCATCTAAGGTCCCAAAGAAGGATACACTTGCATGCTGAATGATTTCAGTAAATGCACCGAAGCAGAAGCATTGCATAGAATAGCTTTCGAAGGAGTTGCAAACTTTTTGTATAATTTCATTTGTTGCCATGGATGTTTCGATATCCAGATTGACGACAGAGGCCACGAGTTTGTAAACAAGTATGGCAAATAAAACTCCACAAACTGAGAGATGTCAAAGAGAAAATGTTAAGTCCCTATTACCCCCAAGCTAATGGGCTGATTGAGCGAAGCTATAGAAGGATTCAGGACATGATGATGAAGTTTGTCAGTGGTGCTCCACTCGTCGCCGACTGGCCAAAAGTGCTCCCAAGCATCTTTTTGCGCTTCCAACAAGCTAACTTGCCTCCACAAAGTACTTTCTGTTTTTCTTACCGTATGGGAGAGAGACCAAGCTGCTAGTAGAATTGGCAGCAGTTTCCGCGAGCAAAACACAGGATGACACTGAATGGGCAAACTCAGAATAGCAGTAACCTTCTGACATTAATACTGACTGAGGCCTAATATGCATAATCAGAAGAGTAGTATCCTTCTGACAAAAACACCGACTGATACTGAATGTCCATAGGAACAGCAGTATCCTTCTTACACTAACATAGAGACTGAATGTGTGTACTCAGGACAACTGAATCTTTCTGACAACTCCTCCCCCCCCCCCCACACACACACAAACACACAAAAAAACCTGATACTAAATGGCGATTCTGCTTACTCGCCAAAACGAGAACGCTGAAAACCCAGAAAGTGGCAATAGATGCCTTGGTGTTTCATATAACGATATGCATGAAGCAACATGCTGACAGATGGAAATACTCAGGAAGAAAACAATAAAGGAAACTATCAGAAATATTTGAAATGCTCAGAAACGACCCCCCCAAAAAAACCCCCAATAAAACCCAAGAGCAACAAAAAATCAAACAACAACAACAACAATAACAACAACAACAACACCAACAACAACAATAACAATACAAAACAACAAAAAACAGTAATGTAAAAGAAAAGCAGGTTTCGAATTTTACACTGCAGATACTGTGCTACTGTTCAAATCTGCGCCGAGCTTGGTCCTCACGACATCTATGTAGTGAAATAGTTGTTGAATGGGACAATAATAGCTGACAAATAATGGGATTTTGCAGAAATACAAGGCCGGTGAAAGCAATTTAAAACCATATTTGAAACGCAAATATAGTTTGCTGTCAACCCCAACATCACCGCTGCTATCACCAACTCCAAACACTGGTGATACTTCTTCATCAACCACTCAAAGAACATGAATGGTTCTAAAGCACCGGACAATGTGATTACAGTGGCTGGAGAGACACTTCCTCCTGAAGTAGTGTTTTAATTCAAAAACATATCTTGTAGAAAGCTACAATTTTCTCGGTTTAGATTGCCAGCCCCCGAAGAGATTCCAGATCGGCAGTGCACAGAGCAGTTTAGATCCTAGAAGCTACACATCCCCTTCTAGGCAATGGAAACTTTTTTTTAGAGCTGTGAGTTTTGAAATCACTGGTTCTCAGGAGTACCAAGAAGAACTTAGGGCGTTCACCGTGTCCTTCATGCGCGAGAATCACGAGGCATTCATTGGTTTCATAAGCATATGGACATGAAATTTATATAAACACGTATGGCACGGAAAGTGTTCGCATTTTGGTAACAAATGTGGAGATAATGTGCTTGGCAACATTGCATCAGACTATCATCTTTGTTTATCCTGGTACTAAAAGGTCTAGAAATTGGATCCCATACAAGCCATACTGTACTTCCAGCAGCACCGACTACAAATCATAAGCGAGGCTGTTTACTTCAGCAACGACTATGCACACAACGAGAGAGTAGTCAGAGTACTACTGCGGGATGTAAGTCTTGACTAATGATGCTTAATGTATGTTAATTGACTGAGAACAAGCCGTCATTTGAAATAAAAAATAGTTCCCTTTTTCATTCTTCTTTGTCAATGAGTAATGCTTCACCAACTATTGAAATGACCTGCAGTGTCGAAATGAGAAATGAATTATCTCAAAGGTACAAAATGCAAACCTTTATTCGATTGCACCATTTTCCACTGCAATTTTTATTGTTTCTTAAGTTATTACTACGCATTCCTGTAAATTTTACCAACGTCCATTAGATATGTACTGAACATCGAAATTAACTAACCATGTAGAAAAAACATCTCATTCTTTTTATGGAAAGAAATGTAAATAATTTCATAACTTATAAGCCTTTAGGCCTTACATAATTCGAGCCATTATGTACATCAATTAAACAAAAACGATAGACTTAAAACGTTAAAGCTTGAAACATAATTAATCAGTTGGTAAAACACAGCTTTTATTTTTTAAAAATATAATATGGAAAAAAAATGGTCTTTAACCCTGACGCTCAGTAAATGTTGGTAACAACAGATTGAAGTCAAACTAAATCAAAGCAAAAGCAATATCGCAAAGAATCTCGCAGTAGAGGGGAGGGGGTATACTTAGTTTTTTTTTCGCCTTGCTTGGAAACTTAAAAAAAGGTACATATAATTAGCCTTCAATTAATCTACAAGGGCTTTGAAACATCGGATTTGGACGATTAATCGGCAGATAATATCCATTGGTTGGATACTACAACTGCGTATTATTTCCCTTAGTAGAGTAGTTTTGAAGAGAAGGGAGTAAAACTGGCGTGGGCGAGGCTTACTCTAGAGTGTGTCTGGCGGCCGCCAACTGGCTCTAGTGTCTTTCTGGCGTGCTTCACTACCTTACCTTAGTTCGCAGATTGTCCGCCTTTCCAATGCATTTTGCTTGAAAAAGGGGGGAGGGATGGCTGTAAATAGATGAAAAGGTTTCTCCATTTCTTTTGGATGCAGCTTTCAGTCGGACGTCATTTTGTTATCAGCCTCGGTCTTTCCACCGTTTCAAGGTTAGATCCAGGCATATCTAATCTGTACCTAGGTCTGGGCAGAGCGACAAAAAAAAAAAATGAAATATTTTTTGCCTTTGATTCTAATTGCACAAGAACAAACTAAATAAAGACGCTGATCCTGAGGTCACTATATGAAAGTAATAATTTTGATTCCCCGCCAAAAAAGAGCCCTGACTGGGGTCCCCCAAGCGTCGGCCCGCCTTTTTTCGATCCAGTGCTGCACGCGCATGCATTTCTCTGTCCATCTTAATCCAGACTGTAGGAGAAAAGGAAACAAGGGAGCCGCAGTATGTTAAAACCAAGTAGGTTATACATGGATATGGAGCAAGAACTTCGGTCACGTTACCGAGAACATTTTATTCTTGTGGTGGCCTTTAAACTGGGGCCAAGTTGGCGACAACAACAACACGGGGAACAATAGCTGATGTTACTGTGATCTAATAGTTATAGTGAAAGTTTGTATTGTGCTCAGGTGTACTGCCCGTGATGACAAATCATCTGACAGAAGTGTTAGTTATTCTTACATTACCACAATAAATTAAACCCTTACCACTGTATTAACCCCACATGATCACATTGTCATTTTAAGATGGGAGGAGATCACGGAGTAAGTGTGACGATGCAGTACAGACTCATTCATCTTCGTCTCACTCTCCCCATCTTTCTTTCCTCCCTCTCCTCTCACTCTGTTGATATACTTACAATGGCAATGGGTTTAGTTTTAGGCTACTCATCATACGTTGGATCTCAACTGACTAGGTTCTGGAGGTCTAGCCAAGCCGGACCTTACAATGATAACTCAATATAATGGCAATTAAATCTGTTAATCTCCATCATGGAATGCGTTTAGGCGTATTATCAGTTCTTAATATTGACACCTATAAAAGTGCACTTCATTTCATTATAAAGTTACCTATTAGTTTTGGATCTGGCATCGCTGGTCCTTCCCTAGATTCTAGCTTATCAATTTGGGCTGGATTACATCTAGAACTAGATCTAGCTGATCATAGAGAAGAGAACCTTTATTTTTTATGAATGTATCGAGTCGATGAATATTCAGGCTTGTTTGTACACGTGTTTTTGTTTGCATCTCTATGTCCTGAATGAAATCTAGAGATCTAGATTCTAGACTGTAAAGACTAGTAAGTATATTATTGTTTCCGAATTTCAGATTTACACTCTCTAGAGCAGACATATGTCAGGAATGAATGAGGAATGTCAATCGTAAGGATGAAAAGACAAGCAAGTTGTGGCAAACCACTAAGCATTCTAGAATTTGTAGTGATCATTTTGTGCCTAGTGATTTCAAAATAGACCCTGTCATTTAAATTCTCAGGCAAAAAGCTGTTCCAACAATTTTTCCAAATCACCCATTGATCCAAGAGCCTAAAATTAAAAGAAAGCGGTCATCACCGAGGAAAAGGTTTTCTCCTAAGAAACGCCGCGTCGATTTATCAATGCCATCCACTGAATATTCAACATCAAGTATTACTGAACATAATTTCGGAAAATTCAGAAACTCCTGCAGAAAAGAGATGGCCAGCTGAATGAAAAGAAGAGAGAAATCAAAACTCTCAGCCAAAAAGAAAAAATGAGCGATGAGAAAATTTCAAAACTACTCCACCGTATTAAAGAAAGCAATGTTATCTCTCACGAGCAGCAATGATCTTCTATAATCTAAGTTTGATTTTGAAATTTACACCGTTATTACAAATGATTAAAATCCGTCTCTGTTAATCAACAAGGAGTGAGGTATTTAGAAGAGTTAATAAATAGCAGCCAGGCCTATGGTTATGTAAGAAGGTTTTTTTTTTATATTGCCCCATCCATCAACGATTCAGAAGTGGGCCCGATCAGGAGATTGTAATCCAAGTTTTTTGAGTGAAGTCCTGCACACTTTGGAAGTCACACACGGGATGTCGCTTTAATGTTTGATGATGTACACTTGAAGAAGGGCTATTATTATGATAGTAGCACAAAACTACAATGACTTCGTAAATCTCGGCGATCTCAGCGCAGATGATGATGACACCCCGCTGGTCAAGCACTGGCCATGATGGTGGTGGGACTCAAGAAACATTTTAAACACCCAATTGAATGTTTTTTATCAGCAAAATCAGGTGCAGACACAGGCACAGATAGTTAGAAATGTTTTGATTCTTCTTTTGGGTGTAGGCTACATTATTCACACATTTTTTCGATGGCTGCTATACAAACCAGACAAAAGAAACAACCCTATGGTGTGATTTGAACCCACTAAACATGGAAATACATTCAAACACCCTGCGACAAGCTAGTTAGTGTTTTTTTTAAATCCTCGATGCTTGTCATTTAATAAACAATGTGCGGGATCGCTTAAAAGATATAAAAACGTTGCAATAACATGATGAAGAAATTTGTTGGGATTACATATAAAAAGCCAATTTGTCTTCGCAAATAAGACCAGAAGAGAAAACGTTAACTATCAGAAAAATAAAATGAATGTGAAGTTTGCTGCGCAGACTATTTCTGCATCAGTTGTGACAGCTATCGATTACTTATGAGAAGATCTTTTATTGCTTCACTTTCAAGCACCTACCTTTAAAAAGTTTTTAAATTTTTAAACCCTGAGATCACCGTTTAATGGTGGATTGGGTATACCAATAATCAATTAATTAATCCCCAAAATGAAGGTAAAATCTTGATAATCAAGAAAATAAAAAGTGATAAGAATTTTCTGCTACAAACAAAACTGTTAATATAGCACAAGATTTGATGCCACCTGTTAGAATAGACGGGGGTTACAACATCACAGGGTACAACAAACGACTGCACAAGAAGGTCACACCAAATAGAAGGCAGAACACCGGGAATAGGCGACAGAAAACTTATATTATAATAATAAAGTAAATATATGTAGAAGTAGGGGAGTCACACAAAGAAGTAGACAGATAGATACGAGAGCCAAATATAAAATACACGCACGCAGGCGCGACAATAACTATTCAGAGTGCGTTACGTAATCTTATACAATTAACTAAGGTAGAATCGTACAAATCCACTCACGAGGAAACTCTCCTCAAATTACTTCTTAGATAGAATTATTCAATCAATAAATATAGTTAACAGGTAGGATCTTTGGATAAAGTTTAAAGATATAATTTATCAATTTAGTTCATAGATATAATCCACAAATATAATTAATAGGACCAATCTACAGATATAATAAATAGTTATAAATCTACAGACTTAACTAATAGATACAAAACCCCACACTGTTCAACCACACAAGCACACGCTTCCAAACACGATCCAGCGATGATTCCCGTCCGCGAAGCCTGTAGTTGAGTAGGGTATATAGTTCCAAACACAAACAGTCAAATGTCCAAATAGTGAAGTTCCGGCACAAACTGGGTCCCGCTCAACAGTTCATGACTTATACAGTAATAATAGTCCTCACCCGTGTCCTTAAACTCTCCACAGAGTAATAATAGTCCTACCCCGTGTCCTTCAAGCTCTCCACTTACTTTCTCTGACTCCGACACACTGTCATTCACCAGACAGGTGGCACGCCCTTACGCGAGGGACAATAAATACAAGTAATACAGGATGGAGTAGATCATAGACCTGTCTGCATAGGTCTGCATAGGCACACAGCCTCAAGCATCAAATATCAAAAGATTCAACTTCGTTACCAGTTTCACAGAAATATAAATTCACAGACGAACAGTCTGGCTAGGCACACAGCCTCAGGAATTAAAATAGTCGTAGGATCACTCTGGTGGTAGAAGGTTAAAATATTAGCTCCAGTCTGGGAGTCTGCTACAGTACACCAGGACCAACCGTGTCTGTACAGTTCGAGTGCTAAAATTGGAGTGTTCTCTTGCAGCCAAAATCCTCCGCTCTGCAGTCCATCCAGCCTGTGTCGCCACGGGGACTGAACTTCAAATCACTTCACGCACACACACCACACATTCAACCCCAGCACAGCTAACATGAAAACATGACTACATTAACCCTAACACCACCGATGCCCTTCTCTGTAGAGGGCCTGAAAGCCTGAGATCATCTTCCTGTGAACACATTTCATACTTGCGCAGACTTGCACAAAAATTCAACCCACCATAACCAGATCGCAGCCAGTCACCAGAGACGAATCTTTCTCGTGCTTATTTTTTTCCTGTTAGTACATTCTCAAAGAAGGTTACATTATTCTAGCCATCGTATAGGCTCAAAAGTTTTAAGTTAGTCTGCTTTTTGATCTACTCACCTAGCCAAGTGCTATTCGTCATCATCATCTAGCTTCTAAATCGAAACCTATAAAAATTTTCTTTTCTTTTGATAAGAAACTTTTGAACTTTTGCGACTAA
>BLXT01007309.1:4466974-4479161 GCA_019648995.1 Plakobranchus ocellatus | reverse complement strand
GAAAGAGAGAGAGAGAGAGAGAGTGTGTGTGTGTGTGTGTGAGAGAGAGAGAGAGAGAGAGAGAGAGAGAGAGAGAGAGTGATTGCCAAAATCAAGCGAGTAAGTTTAACACAGGATAATGAATTTGCCGTCTTCAAGTTCTGCCCCTGTATTCTTGTTATTATCTGGCCTGCGCCGATCTGACAGAGTGCGTCTCCATTAGTCCTACCACCGCCCAAGCCTCTATAGTGACAGTTGCAAGGCGTAACATGTCCATCTTAAGCTCTAAGGACATAGTACGATGTTCTTCAGACACGGGACTAATACAGAGACAGATGTTGTTTTAACCCATGCCATGTCCATGGCAAAGGAGGTAGGTACGTATGGGAAAAGAAGTAATAAGTAAAATAACAGCAACAGGAATAATAATAATAATAATAATAATAATAATAATAATAATAATAATAATAATAATAATAATAATAATGTTGATGATGATAGTAGTAGTAGTAGTAGCAGCAGCAGCAGCAGCAGCAGCAGCAGCAGCAGCAGCAGCAGCAGCAGCAGCGGCAGCAGCAGCAGCAGCAGCAGCATCAGCAGTAGTAGTAGTAGTAGTAGTAGTAGTAGTAGTAGTAGTAGTAGTAGTAGTAGTAGTAGTAGTAGTAGTAGTAGTAGCAGTTGTGATTATAGTAGCTGCAGCGGGGGCAGCAGCAGAAGCAACAACACCATAGCAAGAACAATATCTACAGAAATAATGTTAAAGGCAGTATATACATTGACTACTTTACCCATAAAGTTAACTATTTTCACTCTTTACCGAACTTTAAAAGTCTGTTTAATATCGCTTATTTTGTTTTCTGCATAAATAGTTTCTGTCTTTCTTTGATGTAATGATGTTAACATAATTATGAATGTAGTGTTGTAGTAAAGAGAATGATATTGTATCTGGCTTTTTAGAAATTTATCATATTTGATGTCACTGTATTTTTCAGACTCAAAATATTGAAACTATGCCAAACTTCTACAGTGTTATTTGCATTGGTGATTTCTGTGTGTTACTTTTTAGCGATTGCTGAAGTTTTGCAATTATTTTTCGGAGAACCTTGCTATCTTTGATTTGCCCTTAGATCGAACCTTTGGTTTTATGTCTTATGGTTGGCACTATTATTAATGGTTGGCGATGATCGTATAGAGGTAAAGCAATATTTTGTAACCATCCCTTACCGTTTTAGTTGTTAAAGTCATTTTCTTTTAACATACATATTTTGAGTTTCCTTATTGCTAAGATTGTTTATTTAACAGTGTTTTATTTATTCTTTTGTTCTATACTTTTTTTTTGTTTTCTCATTGCCGTGATGCTATAATTGTGAAGGTCATGGTTTGTTATTTATTCTTTTCAGTTGTTCTTTTTTAATTGATGCCATTGTGAAACTAACGCTTTTGTGCGTTTTTCGTTTTCATTCTGCTATTACTGTCACAAAAACTATATATATATATATATATATATATATATATATATATATATATATACACACACACACACATAAATCTCCTTTCCCTCTTCTTCTCTCTCTCTCCTTCTCTCTCTTTCCCCGCCTCTTTTAAGCCGTAAGATTTTTTTCATTTTATGTCCTTACAAAAATTGATCTTACGTGTATTTATGTAATCAGCTTCTCCTTTCTGACAGGATAATAAATTGGTAGAGTTCAAAATGTGTTGAAATCAAGAAATACACACCTTGTGTGTCTGTAATTAATTATAACAGCGTTCCATAAATTTACAAAAATAAAGACAGTGCACGTGTTATAGCCTAACCTATAGAATTATGTGAACTATACTATTAAAAATAAATGGCGCGATGTGGAAATGCAGACTTTGTACCTCATTAAAAAAAATATCGATTTAAAAGCAAAACACGACATTTGGTCGATGATATGCTGTCAAGCTTCTTAAATACAAAAACAATTCGTTGAAATGACAATAATGAATCGCAGCAAATATAATATATGTAGATGCACAAGTTAATTAAAGTTATTTTTGCCCTCCGCCATCCATGGAGTTTGTTAAATGCGATTCCATGTTCATCAAGATCTTTCATATAGGTTCTGAATCGTAGATCATGATATTCTAAACAGCCTCTTAAACATTCAGTCGGGAGCATTGGTGGAAACAGGCGAGCAGGAAAAATCGTTAGTTGCAAAATGCCTTTTTTACTAGTCAGACAAGTTTTGTTTATTTATTTGAGAGGGCAGAAAGGGAAACAAAGACTTTAACTAAATTAATTCTCATCTTTCAAAGACATTAAGAATCCTCGCTAAGATGTCCCGATAGTGCAGATTTTTATGCTTTCCATCAAGTTATTGTTGTATATGCTCAACTGTCTATTTAACTTCCATTATCTCTTTGCCATTTTGCTCCCTCCCTCCCTCCTCTCTCTCTCTCTTTCTCTCTCTCTCTCTCTATCTCAATGGAGCGTCGGTGGCTAGTGAGTCCGCCCTGAGATCTGCAGGGACCATTCTGTCGTGGGTTCGAGCCCTGCCACCGGCGCCCCGGCCTGATGGAGGGCCTGAAAGCCTGAGATCACCTTGTTGTGAAATGGCTATATACAAAAAACATATTCTATCACTATCTTTCTAATTTTTTCGACATCTTTCCCTCTCTCTCTCTTTCTTTCTCTCTCCCGGTCTATCTCTGACTGTCCCTCTATCTTCTTATTTTCTCTCTCTCTTTATAACTGCCGGTCTATCTCTGTCTCTCTATCTTAATCCCTTAATCCCCCCCCCCCTCTCTCTCTCTAACTCGCCCTATCACTTTTCTCCAGCTTCTCTCTCTAGCAATTTTGTTCTCTCTGTGATCGTCAGTCTATCTTTTTTATTCTTTTATTCCTCCCTTAGTTAACTGCTTGCAAACCTTTCGTTCTAATTTTTCCTGGTGCAACAGGTGTTTACATCGCCATGACAGAAAAGGCTGTGTTGAAATTTGATGCATAAAATATTATGTTTTCCTATCCTTTTATTCTTTACTGATGGAAAAGAAAAATAAGTAAATTCATGCTATTGAAACCGATAATACCACAGATGTTTCACCTGGTGATAGTAAAATACATGCGTTAAACATAACCTAACGAATTATATTGAAGCTGTTAATTAACAACAAACCTGAGCAAAATTGTTCTGTCTGCAATGTGCGCAATTATGTTTTGGTTAAATTGAAAAATAGAATAATAGTCTCTGTAGTTTAAATGCACTGACAACTGTTATTAGATTCGTGTCCATTGGTATTACAGTTAAAGTCATAAAATGTTAAGACATAGTTTACATTTCTGTGCTTTATTCACAAGTTTTGTGTAACCACTGCTTTGTTCGCCAGTGTATTCTTATACAAGGGTAGGTTATAGCTTTTTGATTCAGCATTTAAACATTGTAAAACAAATATCTTTGTATAACTAATTGGCCGTTTAGAGGCAGTCAGCATTTGATGTTATTTGCTCGTGTGTGTGATCGATATAATATGAATTGCTTAAATTCAAAGTGAATTCTTATAGTCATTGATCTTTCTTAGCATTTCTTAGATTGGCGCAAGAAATGCATAAAGACTTTGAAACGAAGTGAACTAAATCTCATTAATGTTTGAGGACAATAATCATGGTTATCGCCAGTTTTGTCTGTTTCGTAGCGCGGACGTTACAATAACAATAACGCAATATTTACCTTCGCCTTTCTTGGTCCCTTTGATCGACTTTGACGCAAGTTAATTGATGAGCTTTAACAATACTTTGATCCATAGCTTATCGTTCTTTGTGTTGTTGTTAAACTATCTAGAAGCTGCCTGTTCTATTTTTTTTTTCAATTCTTATCGTTTAGATTCTCATTTTTTCATAAGTTATCAGAAATTTCCAATTTTCTTTTATTCGAGCTTTTATTTATTCACACTGTAGACTTTTATTGTTATTGTTAATGGATTTACCACAATCAACATTTATATCTTTAAAATTCACACACACACACACACAGAGTTATATATATATATATATATACATATATATATATATATATATATATATATATATATATATATATATATAATTATTATTATTATTTTTATTTTTATCATTCAGTTTACCATTAGTCTTTTCCCCAGCTTACGCCTTCGTTTGTATAACGTACGCCTCTTGCCGCTCTCAATAATGCTCGTTTCTGCATCGTTATTCGGCATAAATTATGTGGCGCAGTGGATAGCAATTCATTCTGAGCTATGCAGGATCACTTCTGTTGCGGGTTCGAGTAAGGTAAACGGCGCCCTGGCCTGAAAGAAAACCTGAAAATCTGAGATTACCTTATTTTGGATAGGATCTTTACATAAAACCAAAACCAAGAATCGTCAATTTTTTTCCGCCTTATATTTGATTGCGAAAGGCAAGACCTGACAGACAGGTACACTGAATTAAGCACATAGAGAGGTATGAAGCTCCTTCATTATTCATACAGAGAGGCGGCGCAGCATCGGTGGTATTTACTCGCTTCCCTTGTCCTGGTCGGGCCCATCATATTAAACAGTGGGATTTCTAGGTTAACTCGCAACACAGTCCACAGACGGAGAGAACGGCCTAGCTCGTTAATCAAATAGACAAACACTTGGTTTAAGCATACAAGAAAATGCTTTTGCCTTCGCTAAGATTTCAAGCGTATTTGGATTTTGATTATTTAAAAAATTCTTGATCATAGTCGAAAGCAGAGTCGGTGTATATTTTGTGCTCTAGTATTTAATGCAAATTAAAACTTACGGTTTCGGGAAGGACCATATTAGTTCAAACAAGAAACGTGGGGAAAATGAAAAGAAAAATGATGTCACTGGGTTAAGCATGAAAACCTGAGGAACGTTGTGGGTAAACAGTGGCAGCGATAGACAGATGTTGTAAGAACATAGAAGCTTGCTACATGGATATGATAGGATCTTTGGATGATAATTTTAATGCCAATCTTTGCAATTCTATTTGATATAGATGTAGAAGACAACTAGCTATACAGTTCATGTAAGTTAAAGATATGTTTTATTTAAATTTATTTCTGTAAAAGCATCTTTTATTTCAAGATAGTATTCCAGCCATTTATAAGACTGATTAATGATTTGTTTGTCGTTTTTTTTTTAAACCTGAAAACAGCAAGTGGCCTCTAGGTTTCTGATAGTAAAAAACATAAAAATTCAATGCGCTCACTTATTTCCTTACTTTTTAAATATTTTTATTCTTTTTGTAATGTCATACCCCACTGGTCGGGGCGTCGGTAGCACAGTGGCTTGCGAGTCCGCCCTGAGATCTGCAGGGACCCTTCTGTCGCGGGTTCGAGCCCCGCTACCGGCGCCCTGGCCTGACGGAGGGCCTGAAAGCCTGAGATCACCTTGTTGTGGACTGGCTATATACAAAAAACTAAAAAACTCAAACCTCACTGGTCAGATGTCCATAACAAAACGATATTGAAATTAGCCTCAAAATCTCAATGGCGCGGTGCCGATGGCAAATGTACCTGGGCGAAAAGTTGAAACTCTTAAAAGAATGACAGAGGGGAAAAGAAAGTGTCTCCCTGGCCGATTATAGATGAAACAGCATGGGTCAACCTGTCGTCGGTGACCACTTCACCATGACATTTGACCCTGTCTGAACATGCTCTGTCTCCATAGGGTTTAAATCACACGCGCCGTCTTTACAGCACGATCATCGTTTCGGTGCTTTCATTCCTTGTGGTTTTCTCAGTTTTCTTTATGTTTACGACTTTGTTACTCTTAACGGCTTTACTTTACAAATTGTAAAACACTTCTATCGTAAAAATAAATTATTTATTTTGAATTTGAAAGATTTAATCTCAAAGAATGGTCACCGTGACAACAATTAAACGATTCATTAAATTTTCGTCATGAATATTAACCAAAAAGGAGATTATATGTTTTTGATATTTGAAAAGAATAGAAGAAATCCAATATTCCTTAAGTTTTCTTTCCATTTGATTAAACTGTGCAACAGACATGATATGACATTTTAAAGTTATCGCCCTCATGCTTTCAAAACAATTTAGGGAAAGTCATATTCTCATTTCTGTTAGGAAAGTTTCTCATAAAGGAATATATTATAGATATATTTCATAAATAGTAAAGACAGTCAACAACATAAACTAATTGTGGTAGAAGATAACAACACAGTAATATATTAAAAAGTTTTGCTTGAACATGGCTTCATCATTACAGTTATATGAAACAAGCTGTACTAATCAAGACATTATAGAAGCGAACATCTTAATGACTGTACCATCGTTTGTTACTTTTTAAAATTACAATTAGTTTAAGTTCGTAGTTCACTTTACTATTTTTTTCATTACACTAACATTAACCGCCCTCAAAACCTCAACATTCCTAAACTAGTTTAGTTTAAAAGTGCAACTATTATTTTTTAACTTTGTTTATCTATTTTAGATATTGTGTTGCCTAGAAGGTTTTTGAAAATGCGAAAAGGTAGTTTTTGGGTTGTAATCTAGAGACCAAATAAGCTTGGGATGGCAGTAAAGACTTCATGGGGTGTTTACGTATTACGGGGTATTTGAAAGGTCAATGTATTTAGCTAAGCTTGTTTATATATGACAGTAATTTCTAGTCTTGTCTGGCGTGAACAGTTTGCAAAATTTTGGCCTAGTTAGCCTTGGTATTATGTAATTAGTATTTTCTCGATGCTGTAGGCAGTACATACAAAAAGATCGCTAAGATAGACCAGATAGGCCGATGTCAGTGCATTTGTAAATCTATAGAAAGTTACCTGGCTGTTCTGAAATTGTCCTCATTTAAATTAATAAAATTCTACTTAAATTGAATTCAATTGACTTGGGATGATTTCATGTCGCGAGTGTATTGAAAATAAGTTTTTGTCACAAGCTCTGTTCAGCTAGATCTATCGCTGAAAACACAACGATATTTGTCACACATTTTTTTTTATTTGCTATTAATATTAATCGTATGTCACTCTAGTTACGAGAAAAATCAATAGCCTAGGTACAAGACATCAGCATTTGTAATGAAACTTATTTTTTTTTACCGTTTCAGGATATAGTGACAGCCTCTTTTAGAATAGTTATTCATGGCAGCGGGATACTGTGATTTGCATTTCGAGAGCAAAAGCCAAAAGGAATGTTTTTTATCTGTAAATGCAGAGAAACACATGTAATTTATGCTAACATTGAGCCACTAACCAAGCATGACTTCTGAACTTTCCACTGAGCCTGCAACACTCAATAGCCCCGACTCCACGACCGAAAACAACACCCATGTCGATAAACCTCAAGGAGTCCTCAATTTGTCTTATTCCCGGACTGACCCGGATGTAATTGTTCGCTCACCAGTCACAACGCAACCGTCGTTGACGTCACTCTACTCTAATAGCGGAGAGCTCTGGGCCTACGCGCCGTCTGGCATATCGCCTTTGCAGAGAACTGACTTCGGCAGCCTAACCAATGTTGCCATTAACTCTAGTGATTCGAAGCCGAGGACAAGCATCTCTACAATCCCAAAGGACAGTATTTCTGTGGCTCCATCGGCGAACAATGGCAACAGAGATTGGGTCAGAGACTTATTCGAACCTCTAAAGGATGTTCGGAAATCCAAAAACAAATGTTCGACCTTATCCAAGTGTAAGTTTAAAATATATTTTAGTATTATTGAGTATAACAAAACTGTCAGTCAATGCCCAAGCAGATAGCGATAATGTGGCAAATTTCTCATGGAAGGTTGAACAAGCAATCTTATCCGTAATGCACAAGTTTCCTAAGGCTGAGTTTTATGAAAAAGATTTCCGTTAAGAAGCATTTTTATCTCTGCAGAAAGCCTTTGTAAATCATAAGTGTTGCATGAAAAAAAATTGTTATTTTTCTTCACAACTTTTCATCCACATTTAATCCCCATCTGCAAGGTCGTCCACCCTCGCAGCTCCGACTGTTTTCTTTATCTCTATAAAAAAGGCAAACCATTCTTGGTCATGTCATGCACGCAGCATGTCCAAATATTTTCTTCGATGTGAATTTAAATTCTTCGGCCTGAAATCTCTTTGGGTAGAGATGGTCGGGCATACAATTTTGGAATCAGTATCTCTGATTTCCAATCAGTATGTATCCATTTTAAGGGTTACAGGTTTAAAATGTAAGCTATTTTTCACATCATCAATGTTCCATGTAACGACTTTGAGATTTTAAATTCGTATAAGCAAAGGTAACTCAATTACAACGCCATAAAACCTCCAAGATGCAGAGATATATAAAATCATGAATCAACTACTGAACGTCATACAACATGAAGCTTGTTGGTAAAAGCTGTTTTCACGTAAGTAAAATACGTGTTCAACCTCGATAAAAACAAATCCACATCATATAATCTTCAAAAGTAAAATTGTTTCATCAAACATGCGCTTTCGTTTATTTGCGACTAAAAAAAAAGCCCTTCCTTTTCCAGGGAGTCTTGAGCTTCATGGCTCTTGTCGAACCGGCCGTCAATCGCATTCTCGAACCTGGAACAGAAAGTCCACTACCAAGTTTTAGGGTGAACGCTTTAGCCACTGCGTCAATCTGGAAAGAATCATATAAAAAACATGTCTCCACCAAGCAAAGTGTTCTGATTTTAAAGGATTTTAGGGTGAAAACTTGTCTTTAAATTTGTGTGGGGCGTCAATAAAATCCACAAAATATGGATGTGTTAATGTTGCCCTCAAAGGATCTCGTGGGCATATGATTTTAAAAAGTCAACAAAATTATTTCCGATTTTCAGATTTATCGTTTAGGAATTTAAGACACCAATCAACTTGTTACCTTCTTCGCAGCATTAATTAACCGCTTACAATATAAAATTACAATACCGCACCGGAATTTTAAGTCCCGCACTATAATGTATGTATGGTGTGAAATTTTGCATTGTTGAGAAATCTGTACATAGGCTGGATTAAGAGAGATAGGGTGTGATAGAGGATACGTTTTATATATTTTTTTAAAAAAAATAGAAGAGATTGAAATCTCGGTCAGTTTGTTTTGACGAGGGCAGGTAAATTCTAGGCACAAAAAATGTATAATCTACATCAAAAAGTGTAAATCTAGGAGGTCTTTTCAAACGCTTCCCGATAAAGCGAGGTTGCTAGTAATAATAAACTTATTTTCGAAACGACAACTCTCTGCTAATAGCTGAGTTTACTAAGCTTTTAGAATTTATCTCCCTTCGATCAGACCGAATAAGCTTTCATAAACGCTGGTGCTTTGAAAAGGTTTGTACGCGTATGTCTCATTTTCACATGACATAACTGGTTTTTTTTTTTCACCATGCGTCTGTCTGTTAATTGAATTAAAATGCGCCTTTCAATTTGATAAAATGAGGCCGACTTTTGTAGATAAATTCTCTTGAAATTAAGAAAAAGCTTTAAAAAAAAAAAAAGAAAAAGAAAAAGAAAAAGAAAAGCGGAAATGGTGGCTAAGCAAGTTTTAATCTCACAAATAAATTTTTTTTAGGAATATTTATCCTTGAAAAAGGTAGCATTTGATGGGAACAAGTCTATTCACATATTTTTGTTGTTGCCTTTTTCAGATATCATATTGATAATGTAGTTGGTGTCTCAGCCAGTCTTTGAAGTGAACACGTTCTGTCACTTATTTTCCTTGTCATTAATCATCATCATCATCATTATCATCATCATCATCATCATCATCATCATCATCATCATCATCATCATCATCATCATCATCATCNNNNCATCATCATCATCATCATCATCATCATCATCATCATCATCATCATCATCATCATCATCATCATCATCATGATTATTATTATTGCTGTTGTTCTGGTTGTTATTACTATAATTATTATTAGTTTTACATTATTATTATTATCATCGTCACCCCAAGTCTAAAGGTGTAAAGAGGTTGTAATGCTTGTTTGAGTCGCCATTACTGTGAAGCAAAGCTATTGCTTCCTCGTTTCTTTTTTTTTTTCATTTTCTTCTTGTAATCTTCAAATCATTTTTTTACGTTGCCTTCACCTTCTAGTGTTATGCCAATGCATTCGAGTGCCGTGCATGACCTGTGATGTAGCTAAGACCCTGGGTGACCCCGCGTGGCTGCCATATGTGCCTTGTACCGGAGCTGCTCTGCGTTTCAAAGTTCGCATCCTGGGCGGCATACAGGTACTGCGACCTGGTGAAAAATCGTTTTTGATTTAATACTCACACTTTACCTAAACGTTCTTTTTTTTTCCTTTAGCTCATTGTAACAGAAAAACCACCACTTTAAACAAGCGATATTGCTTTGTGTTTCTGTCTTCGGAAATATCTGCCGATGTGTTACCTTTATGGGGGCGTCGCTGGCACAGTGGGTAGCGAATCCGCCCTGAGATCTGCAGGGGCTGTTGTCTCGCGGATTCGACCCCCATCACGGTACCCTGGCCTGATGGAGGGTTTGAAAGTTTGAAATCACCTTTTTGTGGCCTGGCTTTATACGAAAACCTTGTTACCTTTACAGCCATGACAAAATGATGTACATGTGTTTTGCACATAATATAATACTGTACTTCAATTGAGTCCAGTTTTGAGGCGCAGTTGACTCTAGTATTTCAAGCGAATTCCCTTTTCACACGCAAGTTCGAGAACTCATTTCCATAATCATTCAAACTTAAATGTGAAATAGTGATATTATGCAACTGGACTGAAATTGAGAAAACCAGTGTGTCAAAAAAAATAGTAAGTATTATGTGGGAGAATAATTTGGTAAGAATTGAGCCAGTTAACTAGTCTTCAAATAAGTATGATGTTGAGTTTAAAATATAAAATATGATAGCAAGAAAAAAGCTTCATCATATGAGGGTAAAAAAAATAACAACCGATTGCATGCCCCGGTAAACATCTTCCGAAATGTGCCCCAAGTGCGCAGAAAGTTATTGGAAAAAAAAACAACAAAACAACAGCACTTATACACTTGTTGACTCTGCCGTCGTCTTCTCTATTTTTAGCATCATTACGGAGAATATCTACAAGACTCGTAGAGCCAAAAATCATTGTAACCTCGAGTGTTGACGTCTATATAGAAATTTCCATTAACGAAGCTATTTTACGCATTCATTACTCCATCGCATGAACGTGCAATGAGGAAATATTATTTCCTTGCTTTTGGTTGTCAACGTCTATAATCTTTTATTGATTCTCCATACAACCTAATTCATTCTGATACTTTGTATTTGGGCCGCTGTCACACGCAATAATGTTTACCGCAACAGGCTTCACGTAGGGCAACTCGTTCCTGGTCATCGCAACCTGCCTGGGGTCATGAATTGTCCAGTTTCGAGTCAGAGCCGAGTCTATCTAATCACGACCATCTGGGCCAACGGTCTACGTCACCGGCAGTTTTGCGTTGAAGGCTCTAATTATCAGACAACCTTGTACGTCACCGGCAGAGAAAGTTTTGCGTTAATGGCTCTAATTATCAGAATTCAAAACGCCACAACCTGAGGGAGTAAAGCTAGTGAGGTACACACTACCATGGCGATAAGGCGTTTAAGGGAATTGGAACGGCAGTCTCCATGAAAATTGTTTTTAAGTTTTGCTAGAATTCAATGGACTACACAACGTTGGAATTTTATTGTTTATAAGGAATAAGACGAAGCCAACGAGTTTTTTCCTTTTTTTTTGGTGGTGTGGAGGGAGCCGGAAAATACTTTGATGCTGAGGATGATGTTTTTATTGTATTTCATTATTTTTTTGGACCGAGGCATCATTAGTTTGCCAATTAAACAGCGTTTGAACCTCATAATTAAGTATAAAGGCCTAAATATCTAAAAACCGTCAATATATTCTTGAAATACGACAACGATAAGCATGTCCACCAAGATGTAAAGTTTATGGGGGAAAAAAGAAAAAGAAAAAAAAACCAAAAAAACAATTGGGTTAAACGTAAGAAATCAACATGATATCCACAACTGTGACGATTATTAAGTCGTTTATCTATTAGTAAAGTATATGATATATTTTTATGTATATATGATTAAGTAAAAACGCATGTTTTCCGCGTGATATCCACAAAATATTTGCATCGATACAAGAGAGAGAGAGATAGATAGTGAGAGAAACAGAAATAGAGAGTGAGAGGGGATATAT
Organism: Plakobranchus ocellatus; assembly: GCA_019648995.1. NCBI lineage: Eukaryota > Metazoa > Mollusca > Gastropoda > Plakobranchidae > Plakobranchus > Plakobranchus ocellatus. The sequence goes on along the minus strand of BLXT01007309.1, from coordinate 4,467,025 downwards.
ATATATATATATATATATATATATATATATATATATATATATATATATATA
>BLXT01007309.1:4360736-4377132 GCA_019648995.1 Plakobranchus ocellatus | reverse complement strand
AATAATAATAATAATAATAATAATAACATCAACAATAAGGTGAAAACAAATTGAAAACGTTATTATGATTAAAAAAAAAAAAAAGAACAAGCGCCATTATTCATAGCTGTGTTTTCTATCAATTACAGTACCCTTTTAAAACAAGAATATGCATCTAGAATGCTGGTGGTTCATAAAGTGATAATTAAGTTCTACATGCTGGCTGATCTGGTAGGGCAGTGTGCCACCATTTGAGAGGTCTGAGACTGGATCCCAGTTAGGGTCAAGACAATGCGTTTATTCCACACAGCACTAAATATTTAGCAGGTCTCTTAAAATTCGGCGAAAGTGAAGGCGGCGAGGAAAACAATATGGCGATCTACCTCAAAGTGCCGTCTGCCAAAAACAATCCAGGACCCTACTATTGGTTCCCTGATGTGGATCAAGCGTGGGAGTGGGACTCATTTTACTTTACCAACAACATAATTCGAAAGCGCTGTGTTTCATAGTTCCTTTGTCTTCAATAATGGTATTAAGACCACAAAATAAAGATACTATACTACTATACGCCAGACAGCAAGCTCTGATCGGATTGGTTTTGATGAAACTAAACGGAATGTATTTCAAATAGGTTAATTGGCCTGGCTAAAACACAAATAATTATATATTCATCGTGCTCGCAATGGGTGTTCCTCACGATTCGTAACAATCAAAAACGTAATTATTGAGTCTTCGAAGGCAGTGTCAGTCTCAAATTATTTATAATGAAGAATCGTGAAGATCTGATTATACCAGCGAAAAGCCACGTATGGATTTTAACAAAACAAAGTATAATTCATATGATATGAAAGTGTAACAAAATGCTGTCAAAATAACACGCCTACGTATGGTGATGTTTTTCTTGCACTTCTCACTATCATTTGAGAAGTCTAGTTTTATTCCCTCGCCTACAACAAATTTCCTGTTTCTTTAATCAGCGTGTCGAATCTTGTACCTCGTTGCGAAACGTCTCGATCTAGTTTAGATTTGTAAGTTTAATTTGATTTCTTTGACAGTTCAGCGCTTCCGTCAATAGCTGCTGACAATAGCAGTAAACGTTTTGCCCAAGTTTGTCCGGTCTATTTTTACCTGGACGAGAGTCTTGTTTAGTAAATTAAAATTGCTGTCCTGTTTTTCTTCATTTCACAATCCAAAGACTGGAGCTGATAAATCCACCTGGGAATATAGGTTATTTATCACAGCTGTCTGGGGCCAAAAATTATAATAATTTACAGTGTTTTATTCATTACGAAATTTCACACTATCCTCTATTTTAAGCTAGAAATTAAGTTTGATTTTTTTCCTAGAGCTTTTGGAGTGTATAATTACTTCTACCGCTCTTATGGGATCATCAGTTAGTTGTTCAGATGCCATGAAAGCTAGAAGGTAATGTTCGTTCGGTTGGTTTTTATTGTTGCCTTTTTTTTTTTTATTTGCGATCACATTTTTTTTTTATTTTTCGTTGCGATTACAGTATTATTTAGTGTTTCCTATAACAATTATCGCGATTAAAATTTTATTTAGTGTTGACGGCTATAATATTTTCTAGTTATGGTATAATGATTGAGTGCATGATTGACGAACAGATGGTGTAGGGTTCGAATTGTTGCTGTTAAAGAAGTATTTCAAAGGAATACTACTTAGCCAACATCTCTTTAAAATAAGTGTTCATAAAATATGTATTATTAAAAATTATCTGTCAACCGCCTAAGCTATGCTATGGCCAAATGAACTGTAGTATAATCTATCATAGACTTAACACTATCGGAGCTTCGTTAAAACCTCTGGCGGCGGCAGTAAAGTGGGCAAGTGTGCCACTATAATATCTGTTGGGATTAAGATGTTTAAAAAATGCCAACTTTCCATTTGTTATACATGATCATTCAGAACTCGAGAAAACCAAACCATGTACATTGCTATTTCTTTTGATGAGATCCTCTCAGTGTGCAATTAGTTAAAGTGGGTTCTCACACTAGAGCTCTAACTATGCAATAGCAGTTTTGAATATTAGTATCTTATTTTCATAACCATTTATCAATTGTTTCGGAACATTTTGAAAAACCTACAAAGACAGCAACAAAAAAAATTCTCATTCTCAATATACCAAAACCTGACTGTCCGATTAAAAAAAAAAGTTGTCCCTTGTATTATTAGCATACATTGAGATTGCCATTACAAAATGTTGAATTAGCGAAAACATGATATTTTTCTTTTTAAAAACATCCGCAGTGTTTTTCATATCACGGTTTTTAATGAAGCTAATACGGGCTCTAGCTTCCAGTTATCTGAACTGAATCTAGTCTGCGACCTAAATTTAAAGCCTAATGAATGCGGTTACAACATCAGTTTGACTTCGATTCCGAAGATTCGTGAAACATTACGATGGTGATTAAGAAATATAAAAGTATATTGATTTGTGATTTTTCTTTGGAATTGTTTCCTTTCTCTAAAGGAAAAAAAAAAGTAAACGAACTTAAAAAAAAGCAAAAAGCACCATCAACAATAAAAACAACAGCAAAAACAAAACCATTAAACATTATATACAATATGGCACACAACCAATATATAACTGAACATACCCAAACAAAATAGAAAATCTTCCAAACAGCTGAATCACAACAAACATCAACATCGTCAACTAATGAAATAATGACAGTAAATTTTCTCACTGAATATCTTCCAGTAAAAGAATTATTACTTAAGCACAAGCACATTATGGTCTGCTCAGCTCAAAATCACCGGACAACCTTATTTCGAAAAAAGTAGAAGTATTTTATCTCTTTACTAAAAAAAACAAAAAACAAAAAACAAAACTAGATAATAGATGGAAATTATATTAATACTGCATTTGCTTTATGGTAAGCAATGAAATGTGAAAACGTAGCCCAATTTTTTTTCAGATTATTCTTCAGAAAATTATCTTAACGAGGATTATATTTTTGATAATGTTATACAATTTTTTTTACAAACGCGCCAAAGTGGTGCGTCCACAGAAATTAGCACTTAACAGTCGGAACTTCTTTTGGGAACTTTAATGGAGAAACAGGTGGCTGTTAAAAGGGTACTTAGATTGGCCTCAACAATGGGAGAAACTTTTTTTAAACCTTGCTAATTTTTTTCTTTGTTGATGAAAATTCTTCCCTGAAAAAAAAAATATATTTTACATAAACGAAAACAAAACACCCCACTTTCCTTTTTTGTGTTGTCCATCAAACTCTCACATTCTTTCCGCTCGCTTAGTTTTACTCCCCACGCCTGTCTCGCTCGCTCTCTAAGCTGCGGTTTGGTATGGTTTTTATGTTTAAAGCCAGACCACAACAAGGTGATCTCAGGCTCTCAAGTCCTCCGCCAGGCCAAGACATTAGAGGTGAGACTCGAAAGAAAGGTGCCTGCAGATCTAAGAGTGGATTCGATGTCTACTGTGCCTCCTACGGCCCTCACTCATTGGCACTCATTTATCCTATTGTGTCCCGCCTCGTGCGTCCAGTTATCCTCTTCATACATTTACTTTCCTCCTTGAGTCCTCTCTTTCTCCTCCCTTCCTCAATCAATACTCATCTTTTAACTTGACTTTTCTTTATCACAATTATACTGACTTCTAACACTAACTGTTCTATATGTGAGAATTTGCATTGCCCGTGCGGCCTTATAATCCTTGAGCAAGGCTTTGATTATTGCGAGGGAAAATAAATTGGGTGAAAGGAATATTTGTGTTAGTGCATATAAACCTATTCACTAAAAAAAAAATGATATCCAGCTTTCGAACACGCGACAGAAAAGTCACTGCAGATCTCAGGGCAGATTCATTATCTTCTGTACCACCAACGTTTCACATTTCAGGGAAATATAAAATATCCAGGCACCAGTTAGAGTGCATGATATTTAATCTTTGAAAAATACAGAGTATTTAAAGAGTGTGAAGCAATTTTTTAAAAGGCATCAAGTGATGATATGGTTATCATAAGCTATGTATTATTCTAAAAAGAGGACATTTTGTAGAGGTGATTATATTTTTGCACCTTTGGTATTGTAATTGCTTGACAGTAAATTTAATTGTATCTACAAAGCAGAGGCGGTTTGGTTTCGTTTCTATGCAAACAACCCTTCCACAACCAATTGGTCTCAAGGTTTCAGGCCTCCGCCAGGGCAGGCGATGGTGGCGAATTCGAACTCGCGACAGAAAGGTGCCTACAGATCTCCGGGTAGGTTCTCTAGCCACTGTGCCAATAACTGGACCCATGAAGCACGATATGCGCAAACATGTCCTTGAGTTAAGCGGACTTCAAACGGGTTTTTCGAACGCTGCTTTACGTTTTATTGAAATTATTCACACCATGTTTTAGCTTGCAAGTCGAACCGTTTGAGGAATCGACAGTTTGAAAAAAATAAATGTTTTTTATTTTGAAAAATTGACTTAGTTTTGAGTGACTTGCTTTTGAACGAAATAATTTCCAAAAATGTCTTCTGTCCATCAAGTTTGGCCAAGGAACTTGATAAGTTAGCTCTTCCCTGTCTTTCACATTCTCTCTCTCTCTCTCTCTCTCTCTCTCTCTCTCTCTCTCTCTCTCTCTCTCACTTTATTTTTATATTTATCCCAGTTTCTATTGCCCCTCTTCCTTTCTCTCTGTCATCCAATCCTTTTTTTAACTTTCTGCTTTTTCAAAGTATTATTCTTAATGAATGTAATCTTTATAACATTGTGATAAAGTTGTATACTTTTAACCCTCGCCTCGTTCATCAACCACAATCATTCTCTGATGACATTCTGAAACACACACACACACACACACAGACACACACACAATCCCCAATTGATGTTCCATATTTCAATTTTATGACGATATCTCCTCACATTCATATATATACCAAAGACAAAGGTACATTAAAGAAATCAAGATTGAAATATTTGTGTTTAAATTAATAATTAAAGAGATGCCCGGAAGCAATTTATCTTTTGTGGTTGTTTGACGTGCTTGGGAGATTCTTCAGCAAACTTCACCAAATTCTGTTGTCTGCCTTTGTATATAAAGAACATTAGCCTTCCTTTAGTCCTTGAGACGAAAACTCTTTGTTTTCTACTCATGTTGCTACTTTCATGGCCTAGATCTAGCTAAGATGTAGATTTAAATCCAATCCCTCAGGGCATCGATCCAAATCACTTACCGTTCACATCCCAGTGAAACGACTAAACACTGAACTTTTGACACTTGAAGAATAGACGCATCCCTGATATGGGTCCCCGCCCTTCCCCTCTCCATCTCCAATCCTGATCGCTTGCAAAATAGGGGAGGGGCGGTGTAGGTCAAAGCATTGATGGTGTTTAGGGAGGGAGGAGGGGAGAGAGGGGTCAAAAATTGAAGCTGCAGTGCTGAATACTGGCTCATCGATTCTGAAGATTATGGATTCAAATCCGACGTTTTGATGAAAGATTTTATTTTCAGTCATTATTTTACTTGATGATACCGCTATTTCTCGTTTTCACGTGTCACAAACTGCTGCCTCAACCAGCAGTCTCATTCTTATAAACATCTACACATACACACACATACACACGCATACACGTATAATGTATGTACGCTCACCATGTGTATACACAGTGTAGCATCGTCATGAAAACATTGATGTCTTTATCAATGTCCTTCCGAACTAAATAACGCCGACCAATCCTGCGGTTACAGAGGACACAAAATTTAAACCCCCTCAAAGCCTCTCTTGACCTCAAAGGTGCGTCACTCTAATCCTTGAGAGGTTTAGTATTTTTAGTGCGCCGATACTGCTGTAGGGATTAAAAAAAATATCTATATTAAGGTCGAATGAATAATACTAGAGAAAGGTATGACGTTTCTCCTACAGTGGATATGACAGATCAAAACAAAGATAAAAGACGAGTGGTCACGTTTTTATCCCCCACATACAATAGAATGTTTTGGCCCTGGGCTTACAGATTCAGGCAGACAGATTGGTGAGCTGACAGACAATGAGGTCAACACGTAGACATTGAATGTTCGAGGAAAGGTAATCGTTGACAGAGTGGCCTAGATTAACCTTTCCGTGACCTCATTGTTCATGCACTCACTCAAATAGAGGGGAAAATAAGTTCTTATCTTTAAGATTTTAGATTTCTTGCTGGGTTTTTTTTTTCGAGTGGGTGCATTGATAACCAGCTTATTAGCGAACTACAACAAAAATAAAGGGTTACCAAGGTTCGGTTGAATAGATTAATAAAAGATTATTGATAATTATTTAGCGGAAAAAATGTTTTGACGCAAAATGCACATAATCCGCTATGCAAAAGCAAAACACACTTTTGTATTGAATTTAAAGAGAAAATCTCGGGCAAGTCAATTAAAAAAAAGGAAATTTGGTAGGTTATTTTATTTTCAACGTGGTTATCTTAAAACAACACTTATAAATAAATTTACACTTAAGAATTATTGCAAAAAATATATATCCTAGTTTTTAGTAAATTGTCATTGCATATGATAGGTTTGACTAGTTTCATTTTGCTTGAGCAAGTTCACAATTATGAAAATAGACAGATTACGAGATCAATACTGACTTTAGTAAAGTTTAAAACATAACAACGAGACACGCCCTTTTACACAGCAAAAAAAAAAACAACAAACAAACAAACAAAAAAACATAAACATAAACCACAGGCTATTCAATAGCATAAAATTGTTGCGGATTTAAAACTCATAAGCTATTATTCAAAAACTTTTTAAATTCAACTAAAACCGTTAAAGCTTCGTCTCTTGTTAAAATATATTCTGATTGGTATGGAGTACCAAACTTTCTTTTTTTCTATTACTGACTAAAGTTTCAAGTCAATACGATCAACCTTCAGTCTCATACAAAATTTGCTTTGCCTCATATTATTATTATTTTTAAATACTTCTTCGTATTATCTTCTTTACTGTACATGGATTGATAACATCTAAAAGCATTGTTTGTTTGTTAAGTATGTGGCATAACTGTTCTGTGCTTTCTTAATCTCCTCAGATCCTTGGTACGCGAGCATAATCCAAACCAAAACGATGGATTCACGTTGAGGCAAGCACAAGGCAAGTGATGTGGATTTTGCATCCAGGTCGCCGGTGTCAAGAAATGGTTTAGGCCTTTTTTCTGTTGAGCCTAAATGTTAAATTTGTACTTTATAATAACAAAGTCATTATTTATAGTGACAAATTTTATAAGTGGCTGTTTATAGATCTTTTACAATTGAAGGTTTAACTTGGCTCGTTTTCCGACAACTGACTACCCACTGCCTGTTTACGGCTCACTTTTGACGTACAATTTTATGTATGATAATGTAAAATGTGCATAGAAATTGAAAGTGTTTGATATACCTATATGACTGAGCCTGACATACATTAATGCCACCTAGTGTGGTATTCATGTCAACTAGCACAATGGCAGCTGAAGGCGTCCGATGTCCCCCTGGAAAATCCTGCCCAAAAGCTACTGGAAAGGAAACTCTGACGTGGGGACTTGATAGTAGCTGGGCAACCGCAGTTTTACCAACATCTTTTGGGGCGACTTCGTTGAAAGATGGAGTTCTCCTAAAGGACAACACAAGCGGTACCATTACTCTATCCGACTACAATGCGTCTTACAGCCGCTACAATAGTAACAGCATCAGCGGCTGGGACACGTCCGGTCGGGGAATTAATGCCAGCGGGAATGTAACCGCTGTAGAAGAGGACATTAGTTTATCTCAGGGTGCAGAAGCCACTCTAATAGTATTCTACACCCTCACTATCCTTTTCTCCATCGTGGGCAACATCTTAGTGGTGATCGTCTTCACCCGTGGGCGACGCTGCCGCACGGACATCCGTCCCTTTCTCATCAACCTGGCCGCTTCAGATCTCATCATGGCGCTTTTTTGCATGCCCTTCACCTTCACGTACGTGATGACCCGGACGTGGATTTTCTCCGAGCCAATGTGCCCGTTAGTTCTCTTCATGCAACACCTCTCCGTGTCGGCGTCCGTGTTTACCAACATGGCTATCGGCATAGACAGATTTCTGGTAGTGACGTTCCCTCTAAAAGCCCGCATGACGTCTCGGCGAGCTCGCTATACGATTTGTGTGATCTGGGTATGTGCTATAGGACTCTCCTCTGTCCAGCTAGTGGTCGGCCGGGCTACAACAGTGGCCGGTGTGACCAACTGTGACGAGGTCTGGAGCTCACAGTCCTCCAGGAGAACGTTTACAATGCTCATCCTGTTCATCACGTACATCATTCCTCTGGTCATTCTCTCTGTCACATACTCCATCGTCTCTCGTCTGCTGTGGAAGCGGACAGCCCCTGGGAATGCACACGAAGGCAGGGATTTACAACAGCTAAAAGCCAAAAGGAAGGTAAAGTATCCGTGATTTAAATCTAGCTTTTACTGTCATTTTCTTTCATTTTGTCCAGAATTGTTCACTTAACTTCCTGCCTTTGTCTGTTCGCACTTATATCTTCCCAAAATTTCTCTCACACTGGTCATTCGATAGTTTTGCTTTATTCACGTCCTTGGTGGTATGAAAAACTATGGCATTTAATGAGGCATGTATGGAAATCAAATCCATTATTTTGTGATCTTATCAGCGCCTCAACTATAAAACAACACAAAAATAGTTTACCCAGATTTGATTTCATTTTGAAGAAAAAAAAAAAAGTAATTATTCGTTTTTCTATTGAACATAATGAGTAATTGACATTTTTGTCTTGCCAGAAAAACACTTGCCCATAAAGCTTTGTTTTTGTGTTCATATCCCGCTATAGCAAGATGATCTCAGGCTTTCAGGCCTCTTGTTATGTTACGGTATCTTTGATGGGGCTCGAACTCCCTACAGGAGGTTTTCTGCATATCTCAGGGCGGATACGCTATCCATTGTGTCAACATCCACCTTCCCTTCCGCTATTAAACCCTGCAGTGTTCGGGTAAAGATATGCTAAAATAACGTAAAGCTTCAGCTTCTACTTAATGTATAAGCCAAGCAGAGCTTTACTTTTTACCTGCGTCACAAAAATAATTTCACCAGGTTATGTTCTCTGTTCGTGAAAATGCCGTTTTTGACCGGAGTTGTGAGAGTAAAATAATTGCACAGAAAAGAGCCGAGTAATACTTTACCTTAGTTTGAATGAAGTTTGGCCTTTGACTGCGGTTTTTTTTTTTTTACATGAAAGTGACTTAACTAACTTTACGGTTAACCTTCGCACTGGCAATTTTGGCATCTGATTTCAAAATAAATGCACACTTGTTACTTTGCCAAACCACTCTCTTAATGCGGACCATAGTGAGGAAGGAAAAAAAATGATAAATGTTCAACCAACTCTTACTATAAATAGGAAAACATCGAATAGGACAAAAATGCGAACACCCTTAGTAGGAAAATAATCTTCTACAGTTTAAACTCAGTGACATTTTCTGAGAAACCTAAACATTTACCGTAGGATATAGCAGGAGTCTCAGGACAGTACAATGCACCGATACTTAAAAACAAAATCATTTTGATTTAAGTGTGCGCCAAAATATTTGAAAAACTTCTTTTTTCTTCTCTTTTTGATCTTCATTCGCCCCATAGTCGATGTATCAATCTTATGCATTTTTTTAGCTCAACATAGATTTGTTATCTTTTCAAGTGACCTTCAAAAAAAGTTTCGGATTTGTGAAAAAAAAATATACTTTTAAATTCTACTAGCATTCTATGACGCAGAAATAGTTGCTTGTCAGAAAATAAGCAAATTATTTCTTCGTTTGTTCGCTTTTGCGACATTTTAATTAACTGCAGTTTTTGGATAGTTATATAATTCTCATATAATAAAGAAGGGAACATTTAAAGTTTACACGAAAGTTGATATAGAGCATAGACCATCTAAAAACTGTCATTTTTTTATGTAACGATTTAATGATTACCTCACTTAGATAATATGATCGCTAGTGATTTTGTAATCCTTACTCACCCATCTTGCCAATCCATTCATAAAGCAAGACGCGCATAATTGCCCTAATGGCGCTATCTTTGAATCCAACTAACCTTTTCATTAGTCCTATTGCTCCTCCATTGCTCTTAGTTCTTAATGTCTACCGTAATCAATCGACTCAGTCTTGGCCCCACATAGCCCGCAACAAACCGCTACAGACTGCAACAGACCGCAAAAAACACTACCGAGTGGTACAGACAATAAGAGACCGCTACAGACCACTGTAGATCGTTACGGACTGTACAGACAACAACAGACCTCTACAGACTACAAAAGACCGAAAAAAAAACCCACTACCGAGTGGTACAGACATCTAGAGACCGCTGTGGATTGGTACAGGCAACAGCAGACCGCTACAGACTGCAACAGATCGCAATAAACAGCTATAGAGTGGTACAAACAGCAACAGACCGCTACAGTCCGCTACAGACTTAACAAAAAGCAACAGACTGCAACAGATCGCAACAGACAGAAAAACTCGTATTTGTAGTGAGCACAAATTATGTTTGTACTCTGACTCCTCAGCGACCACACCGGAACATTACAGTTCTGCCAGCGCACTTGTCTGTTTCGTATTTCTAATATTTTGCGGGCGCTCTGCTGTGATCTATTGCTGGTTGTGCGAGGCCCAGAGCTAATTCTGCAATGATGCAATATTACCTTAACCTTGGCAAGTACAATTGTTTCCACTAAGCAGAAATTTTTGCCTCAAATTTTGTACCTAAAATAAATTAATCAGTTTTCACGCTAAACAGTCGCTACCTAAACTGAGAAAAATGCTACATAGAGCGAGAGAGAGAGAGAGAGAGAGAGAGGGAGAGAGAGAGAGAGAGAGAGAGAGAGAGAGAGAGAGAGAAGCATGAAGAAAAGAGATAGAGAAAGTAGAGAAAGTTAGAGAAATAGGATATAGAAAGAGAAAGAGAGAAAAAAGTGAGAGAGTGAGAGAAAGCATGAGAAAGAGATAGAGAAAGAGAGAGAGAGACAAATAGACACAGAAAGAGTAAAATGTATGCGTGAGAGAGAGAAAGGGTTTTTTTAAATTGAGGAGTGGGTGGGTGAGTTAACCGTATGTGCTCGAACGAAACTTTAACTTCAGTAGTGCCTCAAGCCCAATGGAGGCTCCTCCCTCATATCCCATTGAAGTGAGACTGAAAAATGAAGACTGCAAATATGTTACTGAATCTGGAATCTTATTTTGAAAAGCTGCAGGTATAGGGTTAGTATGGAAATTTACAGAAATTTGGTCAGTATTGTGGAGATAGAGGAAAAGCAGTAGTGATGCTGGTGTTGTGGGTCCAACCGATCGGAAAACAAAGATATCGAAGTTAAAAGCATTAAATATAAATCTAGGAGATTGATGTGAGATGGATGTAATGAAGCACTTTTGAATTGGAGACGGGCCAGACGGAAAGTCATTTAAGGCGAATTCGGTAAAAACAGGATGCGTGGTTCAAAAGAATTTGAAAAAAGGTTAAGATAGGGAAACATACATGTGTAGGTGTAGGGAGAGAGAAAGATAAGGAAAGAGAGAGACGCATAAAAGAAATATGAGACAAAGAGAGAAAGAGAGAGAGGGAGTGTGGTTGAGAGAGAGAGAGAGAGAGAGAGAGAGAGAGAGAGAGAAATAGACAGGAGGGAAATGCGTGTATGGAGCCTACGAGAGATGAGGAATGATAAGGTTAGAAAGAAAGAGAGAGGCGCAGAAGAGAAATATGGTGACAAGGTAATGCAAATAGGAAGTGAAAGAAAAAAAGGAGGAATAGAAAAAAAGAGAAAAGGAAAGAGAGGGCGATAGGAGAGAAATTTAGATGTAAATAGAACTGTTGTCCAGTCCATCAACCAACTGCCTTTCCCGAGGGATCCTATTCGGACTGAGAATGACAGAGGAATGGAGAGGTGAATTCCAAAAAGGGAGGGTAAGGAGGTAGCGGGGATGAAACACAATTAGAGAAGCTGGCCATTAATAGATAATTTAGAGGCAGTAGGACACGAAAGAGAAAAATCCAAAGCAGAAATCAAGAGTCGAGTAATGGAGAAAGGGAAAAAAAATAGCCGAATGTTAAGATTAATGTCAATCGAGGAAGGTTCAATAAAAGATTGAAAGGGGAGGATAAGTGAAGCGGATTTCACAGAGTTGCCAGGAAGGGAAAGTTTTCATCCTTGTTGGGAAAACATAAGATAGGATCTACGAAAAAGGATTCACAAGTTACTAAAAGTTCAATAATACGCAGGCAGAGGAATGGAGGTGTGTGTGTGTTTGTGTGTGTGTGTGCGCGCGCGTGTGTGTGTGTGAAATAGAGGCTCAATATAGAAGTGGAAAAAGAGATCTCGCCATTCATTTCCATAATTGGGCCTGCTGACCAGAGCCCACCTCAAGTCAGACTGATGACCACTCAACATAACCAGACACAAGCAGGACTGTTCCAACTTAAGCGAATGAAAATATTAATTGTCGGATACTGCACCTGTCATGTCGTCAATCACTGACACAAAAAGTCGGGGGCATTTCTAGTGTACAATGCACGGCTAGCTGCACACTGGAGAAAATATTCCTCCCCTGGGTATCAAATTGCATCGATTTTATTCTCGCAAGAAGACTATATTGGATTTCATCTTCGGCCCAATTTTTCTTCAATACGTTAACATCCACTCTATCCTCTGTCAGGGAGCCGATTTGTTCAACTGTTCAGGGATCTACAGAATAATACGCACAAAGGGTCAGGGAAATGATAGCTTGCGTTTTCATTAACCCGTAGGACGGATTTTGCGTTTTCTTTAAAAGTTTAACGGGAACAAAATTGATGTTTGGGGGAAATTCTTATATCTATGTCAAATATTTTTTATGCATCTGATCGTGTGTCTAGTTTAATTTTGGATTCAATTTCTCTTGATTATTTTTTTTTCTTTTGTCCTGATCACATCCTTTTTTTTTTGTCTTCATCGACATTAATCCTCTTTCTCGCAAGCTCTCGCATCCTCAAAAACCTTGACCGGATTTTTCCGTTTCCCAGGGCGCTGTTTTCTCAATTTCAGTTATTAACTTCTGGGTAACAACTTATCTGTATTAAAAACTTTCTAGGGTTTTCTTGTTTGTTTTGGCTAGATGTTCATATAAGATGAAATTGTGGGGCGAAAATTTGCTTTTATATTGGCTTTTAGTCTTAAATTTTATACGAAGATAAATTTTTAAAAAAGAAAATGTTCAATGTGTATCGACCCTTTTCATTTTTTTTCATATTATCATAAAAGTTTTATATGCAACAAAACTTTGATACACAATATCTAAGAGGACATACGGTTCATTTTGTTTTAACCTTAAAACAGAGTTTATACCTATATATAGTATATAATTATGTGAGGCGTAGTAGCTCATCTGGTAGGGCAGTCGGCTACCAAGTCAGAGGTCCGGGGTTCAAATCCCAGTCCCAGCCAAGTCAGTATTTCAATGCTCCTCTGTGTCCACCCAGCACTAAATGCGTAGCTAGGTCTCTTAACACCCGGCGAAAGTAAAGGCGGCGAGGAAAGCAATGGCAACCTACCTCATAATGCCGTATGCCAAGAACAATCAGGCCCTACTCCTGGTTTCCCAATGCTTGGACTAAGCGTGGGACTCACTTTACATTTTTAATAGAATTATGCTGCTCATTGCCTTAATCTTTACAAGAAGATGGTATCAAAAGCTTTGACTCGTTGTATCTTCAACGATAAAATTGTCATCAACCACAAACAAAATCATTCAATCATTTATCATTCAAATTAGTCTATTTCTCTCCTTTTCAAAAATGTGTATTCATATCAGCATATAACACTTTTTTTACTTTTTAGCGCATCGGTCACCATGATCCTAAGTGCTTCCTTTTCGTGAAACAAGCAAAAGTATCATTGAAAATGACAATTCGGCCATCTATACTTATTAGTTTTAAGTGTCACAAATTATAAAATATTGATCACATTATCATTGCATCCTTATGGAACTTTCTTGATTTGGCGACATCGAGGCGTGTTTTTTCTTCTTTTTTTATTTCCTGGAAGGGATCCATCTTATTGCGTTTATAAACGTGATTTATCAGGTCAAATTATTTGTTTTATTAGTATGAAAACGGCAGCATTATAGAATAAAGTGTTTGTAATGTTAATAATATGCCTTTGTAATGGCTTGTGCAGCTGGTTCAAAGGTGTTTTGACTTCTTATAGTGAGTTCAATTCATTTTATTAAGACTTTTGCAAGGGGATTCAGTAACGCAGTGATAAGTGAACTTGCCTGCATAATCTTCTGTAGCGGGTTCAAACCGGTCAGCAAAGCCTGGAGGGCGAAAATAAAAGTGATGCGGGCAGATGTCAGACAATGGCTAGAAAACCCGTCCTCAGAAATACACGATTTGGTTTTTGTCCAGCCTATCTGTAACAAGATGATCTCAGGGTTCTAGGCCTCTTTCAGGTTAAAGTTTAATTGAGAGTTCGAAAACGCGACGGAAAAGTTTTAGTCTATATCTGAGGGTGAGTTCATAAGCCATTGTGCCACCAATGCGCCTCTGGATGGACTCTTCTCTGACTAGCTCAAGTTCGCGATGGACCGGCAGACCTGACGGGGATCTCGAAGCCTGAGACCACCTTTTTGTGGTCGGAGTATCTATATATACTTAATAAATAATAATATATAAATTTAACCACCAAGAAGTAAATGAACGTAGTTTTTTTTTTAAATGAAGGGCAAATAGTTTTCAAGTGTTGAATTATTACATAAAGACCAATCAGCTCAACTTGCTCTGTTTGTATCCCTCCTCAGGTGATCAAAATGTTGGTGTTGGTGGTGATTATGTTTGGGGCGTGTTGGTTGCCGTTACACACCTTCTTTTTGGTGTTGGATTTCAAACCGGAGCTGATCCGAGCAGACACCCATCTCTCCACAGTGGTATTCTACATAGCCTTCCTGTTGGCAATGTCCAACTCCTGCGCCAACCCGATCATCTACGGTTTTACCAATGACAGTTTCAGGGTAAGTTTCTAGTGACTGTCGTAAAGATCCCAATTATAAAAAAAACGCTTTCAGATTTCTCCTTTTAACTTTTTATGTAATAGTAGAGCATATGAAGCTTAATATTGGCCATAAAATACAAACTTCCAAGGGACCGATATTCAAGTGATAATTTATTTATATATTTTTTTCAAAGAAACATAGCAGAGGATTATAATATGTTGTTCGAGACAAGTTTATTTTGTACTTAAAACTTAATAAAATTGGTGGTCGAGACAACCTTGCAGTAAAATATATAATAATGTAGTAAGAAAAAGCATCAAGACAAATAAGTGTATTGTTATTGTTGTTTGTGGAACAACACATCATATATCAACAAATGATTACCTGTATCAAAATAGACTTTTCTCATTTTTAAATTCAGATTGACCTGGCCACACTGTGCACCATCTGGTTTCCTTTCTGCGTGTGTCTCAAACGCCTGGCCAATCGAAAGTTCAGCATGTCGACGTATGATTCCCAGTACAACCGCCGCTTCAGCACGCTCCGCAAAGGCCCCGTCGACTCCATACACTATCGCCCTGCTGGCGGCAGCGGGAGCGGCGGCAGATTCGCGGCAGGCGATTTCAGTCCTGGGGACGCCCTTGGTCAAAACGGCAGCAGGATGTACATAGAGCTTCGCCAGGGACTTCTTTCCAAGGAGCGCAGTGCTCAGAGCGTTAATGACTACTACAGAGACAGCCTTGAGCGCGCTGCCGTCAGAAAGGGCGTGCGCTTTCCGTCTAACGGGGAATTCCGCCCCACGAATAACAACCATTCTAACAATAAAGTTATCTATAAAGACGACAGTGTCGGCAGCCGAGCTGGCCGGCCAGGGATTATGAAAAACAGCTACAGCAGTAACAGCTTACTCCGAGAACATCTCAGCCAGCAAAGTGTTGGCAAGTTCAACACCCGCCCACCCCATCGCTTGCCAGTGTTCCTGCGCAGCGAGAGTGGGGACAGCACGAAACGACTCACCTCAAACAGGTCCCACGAAAGTAAATTGGGCGATCTCCAGTTTACCTCAACATCACCTGTGACTGGAAGTGACCACACCCCACAGGGATCAAGTGAAAGCCCAGCCGACTCGCCCAGCTCTGTGGCGCCTGGCGGGTTTTTGTTTCCCAAAACTGCCACCAATGGATCAGCAACCAAGCTGAAATGTTTGCCTGAAGACGAACATTCGCATTCAGATTGCAATGCCTTATAAATCTGAACTTGATAAAAAAAAATTATTTTTCAGGCACGACGAAACCTACGATATTAACTTTTTTATCAATTATTTCAAAAAGTCATTATTATTGCTCGAACTGTTAGTTGCTCGTCGTTTGTGGGTTTTTTTTCCTGGTTTTTTTTTTTGTTTATTATTTTCATAATTTTTTTTTT
>BLXT01007309.1:4341179-4351511 GCA_019648995.1 Plakobranchus ocellatus | reverse complement strand
GTAGTAGTAGTAGTAGTAGTAGTAGTAGTAGTAGTAGTAGTAGTAGTAGTAGTAGTAGTAGTAGTAGTAGTAGTATCATTTTTACTTTTCAGCGTTTTATTGTTATCGTCGTGATCATCATCATTATCATCATCATCATAATTATAATATTTTATTATTATTATTTTTGTGTGTATGTGATAAATTCCAATACTATCTATTGGCGTTGGTGGCACAATGATCAGCGAGCCCGCCTTGAAATTACAGGGATCCTTCTGTTATGGGTTCTAGCTCCGCCTCAGACCTGAAAGCTTGGGATCACCTTATTGTGGACTGGCTATACACAAAAACCAAACCTAAACCTATAACACTATCTTGGCCTGGGACGAGTGACTGAGTCGGGAATTGCATGTTGAAGTAATTTAAAAACTTGAAACAGCCTAAAAGTTTTTTTCTGTAAGCTTTGCAATGGTAAAAGCTAGAGAAGAGGCTGTTGATTCTTTGCTAAGATAGTAGATTTTTTACTTTAAACAAAGTTTTTGCACGAAAATTAAGCTACCTTTAAATTCTTTGCCGAAGCACTTTTTATGCCACTATGTCTGGTCTCAAGATATCAGATTTTATCAAAAGTTAGGAAATATTTTTCAAGAAAACGAGCATAAATAAGGCATAAAATTTTTAAAATCAAAAGAAAGGAATACAGTAACTAATATATAAATCTAAGCCTCTCTATTTATTACATTTTGTATTCTATTACTTCTTACCATTTCCCACCCTCAAGGGAATATACTCATGTCTATAATGTTCAGTACAAACTCTGTCCTGTTCTATGTGAATAAACTGGGTATGAAACGTCAATTTCTTTAGAAAACAACCCAAGAGAAACAAAAATCACTTGTTTACAGATTATAACATTTTTGTTATTTCTAAACATGCCATTATTGAAATCTACAATATGTGACTTTACTCATCATCAGATTACAGGTAGGTTTCACCGGCACTAAAGAAACTGCTTAACGAAAAGTACCTGATAAGTAAACAGGTACAATCATGTATACCTTTGCGGCAACGGTTTTGTTTGTTAGTGCTTCTGTCACAGAAGTCTGCTCAGCGCTAATGCACAATCATGCCTCTTCTCGGGCGATCTGGTACAAACTGTTGGGGCACATTAAGGGAAACATTATGTTTACTACATCGATTCTGCCTATTCGACAAAATCTGAGCGTTTGCGGTGGTTCGAAAAGCTGTTGATAATTATTTGTCAACAGGGTTTTCCTTAAGACCAGCAATGAAGTCATCTTAGCCAGGAAGAGCTTCATGAAATAAATTATTAGTTTAAGACGGATATCGAGAAAGCATTGGATGACATCGTAGGCGGGATGATCTTTTGCCGTATACATTTCTTGTCCGGGATTCCCCTGTGACGTCTTTAACCATCCGCACGTCATTAATTTGATGTTGACGCAAAAAATTTTTTTTAATATATTCGTGCAAAAGAGGTAGAATTTTAAAAATTCGAAAGAAGCATTGATAGTGTATCTAACAGCTTGTTAAAGAAATTGAATAGGGCAGACAAAGATGCTTTCGCACGATGCTTAGCCAATTGCTCTCTCCGTAAAAACTGGAGCTGTTGATGTGCTTGCGAATAATTCTGACTTTGTATCTATTGGACTTCGGTCCAATTTAATTAAGTTTAAGTTAAAATTCTAGATCAAGTATATACAATATATAATCGACTTATTCTATATTTTTAGGTTTTAAAACCTCTAGACATCATGGCCTCAAAATTTGCAAAACTATTTCCATTGAACTTCAAGAATACTTCTTCGTAGTGAGTGTGTTTGTTTTATTTCGACGTTGCGTATTCTTATTTATACTTCGACCTTGTGTATTATTTTTTGACTAAAAAGTGATGTCACTGTTTCGTGGATCTTAGGATTCCAGTTCTCACCGGCTGCAGATTAAGAGATGGCACTCGAATCGGGGACCATTGGCAAAAGGTCACTGCGAGTAACACGAACCTCAGCACCAGTAAAGATCAACATTGCCCAGGAAAGGCACAGCTTATATTATAAGCGTGTCGTTTGACCTTTGGTCATTGAATGCGATAAGACTGCCATCACCAATAAAGCAATTTCCTTAACTTCCATTCATACTCGCCCATTGATTGAATAAAGCCATCTCCTAAGGCTAAAGTTAGGAAACCGAAGATAACAACTGCTTTCCTCTCAAGGCTTATTCCCATAGGCGTCAAGAAGTATTAACCGCTTTGTAAATCTAGCTATCTCAGCTGATCTTCCCACTGTTACTGCAACTTTCCCCCCTTATGGCAACCGGAGTTCGCTTCATTCTGTTCTCCTTGCTGATATCCCCTCTGTTGCTGCTATCCCCCTCACTGCAATCGAGCTTTCCCTCCCATTCTGGTTCTCCTGATCCCGACGGTATAGAACGGGTGAGTGAATTATTTCCCCCGTTCTATCATTAGTTTGAGGACTCTGGACCTGTGCCCATGTTACTTTGCTTAGTCATGAGGATAATTGTTAGTTTCTTCTTGCTGTCCATGATTGATGCACATCATTTCCATGTATTTTGAGAGAAGGAGGGGAAAAAAACCATATCTCAATGAAAAATTGGGGGGAAAAAAACCGTATCAGGGGAAGGGAAAAGGGCGCGTATGAGCCACTTGAGGCCACAATAATTATCTTTTTGCTATAGTAAAAAGTTAGAGGTAGAGTGATAAGAAGAAGCTAAAAACTTGAAAAAGAATTGCGAATTAAATGTGTAGGCTCCATTATGCAGAAAAGAATTTGCCTTGGCTATCTTTTAATTATCTGAAGACGTAAGAAATTGCTAAACAAGGGTAAAGCACAGAAATAACGACACACATCAAAGTAAAATAAAAAATAACAGTAATACGTAGTGTGAACGGCAAAATCTAAACAAACTGGGGAAACCTGGATAATGTTGATAGGCATGTATTTGGGTAGAGTTCAGTTCGACTTATCGTAAAGAGAATTAGGAAAAAGCAAAAAAAAAAAAGGAGCAAAGTACTCAAGCAAAACGCAAATTGTTTAAATTTTGGGTATTTTATCCAGAAGTGACATTATGTCTAGAGTTTTTTTATACTGAATCGAAGCCATCGGCGTTATAAAACCAAGTGCTACAAAATTCGAAACATCAAATATCGATGTTAAATATTGATAATCTCATAAATGGATCATATAAAAAATGAATCCATGTCAAGAAAGTAGGGCAGGAAGAGAAAAAATCTTTAAAACTCAGCTTTCAACAAAATATTTCGGACACTAAACAACCAGTACGGCTAATGAATAAAATCCTATAAATTGCTACAATTGAAAAGAATCAAAGAGAGGAGTCACACAGTGCAATGGGAATTGGACATTCAGACTGCAACAGAGACCCAGTTACTGAGAAAGGATGACCAAAGACCCTTAAAAAGAGGCAGTCCGAGATATGATATTCTGTAACATATAGGTGCATGATGATGATGATGATGATGATGATGATGATGATGATGATGATGATGATGATGATGATGATGATGATGATGATGATGATGACCACCTGTTATCTATACAATGTCGAGGTTGATGTTCTTTGGTGACATATTAATAAGTATCTTCAAGAATAATATTTTCACCACTTTTTTAAAATTTTAACAGTTGTTAAGCATTCAACTTCAACTCGCTTGTATTTTTTGTTAGACAAAACGTAAAACATTTTTAATGATAAACAACCACGATAAAATTCATAGCAAAATGTGGAGGCCATATCCACTTCCTCTGAATCGCAGAGAACCTGCCTAGGCAAAGAAATTTCAAATTTGGCCGACAGGAGCGGAAAGGTGCAGTGGTGCACATCTCACACAAGAGTAGGATCCTGTAATCAAAGCGACAGGAGTTGAATCTAGCGAGAATCTCAGGCGTTTCTTTAAAACGAAAACTGCCGCTTTTAATGATTTTTAAACAGTATATTTTGTCTCTGAGAATGCCAGCTTACTTGAGGACGAGAATACTTATGATTTGAAGAACCATAATGATCAACAGAGCTACCAAGCTTCTATGACCTTAAACGAAGCACAGACTAGATCTAGATCAGTTTATTTACACAATAGCAGTTATGTTTAAGGTTTCTCAATGTTATAAAATATATTTTGGTGATCCTCGACATTTGAAATAATTCTAGATCTAGATTTAATCTAGACCCAAGAATCGGTCCAAGCTTTCGTCACTCCTACGGATAAAGAAATCTCTGGAGATCTAAATCAAGCCCAATCCAGGTCTACCTTACCA
The DNA here is from genome assembly GCA_019648995.1 of Plakobranchus ocellatus. Lineage (NCBI taxonomy): Eukaryota > Metazoa > Mollusca > Gastropoda > Plakobranchidae > Plakobranchus > Plakobranchus ocellatus. Next base: position 4,347,219 of record BLXT01007309.1, on the reverse strand, counting down.
ACCTAAAGCCATATGTGTTAAACCAGATCGATACAAACATTTGATAAATCATGATAACATTCTAGATCTAGATTTAATCTAGACCCAAGAATCGGTCCAAGCTTTCACCACTCCTACGGATGTAGAAATCTCTGGAGATCTAAATCAAGCCCATTTCAAGCCCATTTTAGGTCTGCCACATGTGTTAAACTAGATCCATACAAAAATTAGATAAATCATGATAACATCCTAGATCTAGATTTACAACTCTGGAATCTCAACATGTTTCTTTCTTCTTCTTTTTTAAGCTTTCAACGTCGAGTATCTCTGGATCTATGAAATGATTTGTCTCCAATGTGTGCATCTTTTTTTTCTTAACATTCATCCTTTCCTAAGCCAATTCTATAATTTTATCAAGCAATAACTCTTAAATACATTTATTCTTATACATTTATGAATGCTCAATGACTTAAAATGTATCACACTACAGCAGAATCAATTTTATTGTACTGAGAATCAAGGAAGAAAAAATTCAGGGAAAATGTTTAAGGCACACAGTCCCATTTCAATACCTTCGTGATTTTCTATCTTCAATCTGCAATGTCTCAGCTTCTAATTAATTAAGGTATTTCAAAAATTCAAAAAGCATAATGTTCAGAAAACATTGCAGATTTAGAAAATATCAAAAACAGAATATCTTAAAATTTCACCATGTGCCGTGTCTTTTGCTGGCCCCATTACGATTTAGGCGAAAGACTGCATTATTTTAGTTTACTGATGTTTAAGAAGACTTTGGGCAAAAAGCTGTAGATTTTTAAAAATTATTACGAATATCTACAGCTTCTTTCATTGACTCTAGAAGTCATGCCACTGAGATTGCATTATCTCAAGTTCTCTTCTGTTGTTTATTAAGTAGTAATGTTTACTTTTACTATAATATCCACTTTATTATCCCCCAGGTAACATTGTTGTAGATAAACATCAGTCTGTACAGCTTTATGGATTGAAAGAAAAAGAGAGTAACTAAACATGTTTATAGGTACTATTGGTTATTTCCATACCGCATCGGCCATGTTATTACAGGTCACCGTTTTCAAACATAAACATAAGGCAAGGGGAAGAAACCTCCCGGGCTAGCCTGTCTAAACTCAAATTGTCTATCGCTGCTGCCAGTTTAACTTCTAGAAAATAAAATCACGCTCTTTACACCTACTAACCGGATGAACTTTTCGAGAACTGGATCAAATATTTATAATATTGCTTATGTTTAAAAAAATCAACTTGTATGAATTTCTCATTGTCTTTTTTTTTTTTAATTTTATTATTTTTTTTTTTTTACATTTAATTTTCAAGATTTATATTTTTCTTTCATCTTTTTTTCTCTACTTTAAATATGAGTTATTCCCCATCTTTCAACCGTTTTTCTAGTAGAGTAAAGTTTTTTTTTCCAAAACAAAGAATACGTTTCGTTTTTAATCTACGTCTAGATCTTATAACTTCAGATCTTTATTATTATCGTTTGTCCCAAACTTTGCATCAGAGTGAAGTAGACCGCTAAGTAGTCTAATGCTATACTACTACAAACAATTTCTCTTTTGTCCCCAAATATTTTAATCTATTAAATAAGGATCGCCCAGAAATGAATTTGTCGTTTCTCCTTGGCAAGCGAGAGAAGTATCTATTAACCTATGTGAGACAGTCAGATACAGTCTTAGACCTTCCTAATCAATGCCTTCTTCCTTATTCCTCCTCCCCCCCCCCCCCCCCCCNNNNCTTTTTTTTCTTCACTTAAACCCATAGTGAAAACGTTCGAAATAATGATCTCCGAATTTTAAAGTAATGCTTTCCTACATCATACACGTTTTTTGTTTTATGAGGTCTTAGAATCGACTCGCTCATGAAGATAGATCTAGATAAAGTCTTAGTTTCCAGATGTAATTCAATTTAGATCTTTATTGCATCAGCCCATGTGTTTCCGTCATGAGGTTCAAAACAAACGTCTTTGCATCGTATTAGAAAACATCATAACCATCACATGCATAAATCATAGAGTATCAAGCTTTCTGTTCTGAACAATGAAGAAACATGGAAACTTTGGACTTGGTCATAAAATTGAAATAAGCTCACACACAAGGAATACAAAAAATTATTGCAGATAAGGATATAGGCACAAAAGTTAGATTCTGAATGGAAACATAACTATCATGATCTAGCTAGGACCTTGATAAAGCTCCTAAACTCTAAGCCCACAGTTTACACATAACGCGTGTTATGGTCACTTTGTTTTCATTCAGCCAGAATAGAATCCGCTGCTTACAGATGCTTCTCTTCAACATAGAAACATTTTTCGATTCTAGGCTTTTCTGTCCTTCAGCTTGATTTTACGGGTATCACAGAAGGTGCAGTACAACAATGTTTCAAGGATTCTTGTGTTACCCAACTGGCCGACTCAAACACCGTGTGCCTTGGTCCACCGCTTCTGTTCCGCCATCCGATTTGTCTGCCATGCCAGAAAGACCTACTTCACCTCCCATACTAACTTATCAGCAACAATCTACCCACCCTTTCTTGTTGTTGTTGTTGTGGTGGTGGTGGTGGTTGTGTGTGTGTGTGTGTGTTAATAAAACTCTGTTAGTTTGCAAAAAAAAATTCACGATCTGATTCACGCCAGCACGGTTAAGTGATGATACTGTCTTGAAATTTAAAAGAACAGATACGACTAAATCTAATAATTTAGGCGATAAATTTATAATCGACTAGACTACATGAAATCCAACAAAACGAGTGACATATCCATTGTTAAATTAATTGCAAAATTTCTTTCAAATCATACTCTGAAGCTAAGAGCCGATGCACCATAATCTTAACGACGAGTAATTCTCTGCTTTTTTGCCCCTAAAGCATATTTATGTATGCTTTGGAACTCATCCAATCATATTATTTATTTAAGTTTTTGATAACTACCAACGTTAGTAAAATATCGCTTGACAAAGAATGCTGATTCGCCTTATATGAATGTCGAGACATTCAAACGCTTAAGTCTGGATAAACTACTTTGCCTTGCTTTTCGGTCACAGAAAGAAGATTTTTCACAAGATAAGAGCGAATAATAATTTTATTGTTGCTTCACGATAATAATTAACGTGCTTGTTTTTCCTCATTACTCGAAGCAATAAAAAAATCAACTGCTAAGAAAGATCGAACCAACTCTCTGTTTTGAGTATTTCTCCAATTATAGTTTCGATAACAAACAAACAAACAAATAAAACAGCCAAGTAATCTTTCGTTCCCTCCATTGGTGTAAGTTTTGCTTCAAAGAATAAAATGATTGACTTAGCTTTCTTCTTTTTTATGAAGGTTAACCTAATTTTATTGTAAACCTTCGCTGTATGTAAAGATATACCACAGATAAAATTCATGCCATTAGATCTCAAGGGTATTATGCAGGTGGCAGAGCACATAATTATTAATATAATTGCAATAATGATTCTTTCCCACACTTTGCTGCCTGATAAAGTAGGGAAGTGTAACAATGAAATAGCCTCGCAAAGTTCGTACAACAACAGAATTTAATTATTGAAACCACAATACCATAATAGTTTCAATGTTTGAAGCACGCATTTCAAGGTTTTAAGATAAACACAAACCGAAATGAATCCTGAGGAATCTTTTGATTCCGTAGAACTGCTACACTCTCTGCTGCTCATATGGCACGAATTGCTATTTTGGCATGGTACCAATTACACCATTCATAATTAGCGATCTAAACATTATTGTTTTTCAAACATATGAAAGCCATTATATAAAAAAAAAGTTCTTTGAAAACTGAATAAGAAAAAATAAAAACAAACAAACAAACACACTTGATTCAATCAATGGTTAAAGATATTTCTCCCTTAATCTGGAAGGATCCTGTTGCGGCATAGGAGACCTGCCTATAATCTAGCGATCACGAACGAACCCATAAAACTTTTTCATATTAAATCAATTTCATTCCGATTTACTAGAAGGAATTCATAGGTCACTTTAGGAAGGCTCGCTTGTAAAAGGCTGAGGCTTTTTGAGGTGTTAATGGCTCGACTCATTTACGCTTGAAATAATGGTGATGCCAGCTTTGCTATGAATTGACACTTGCAGCAAGTTGGCGCGATTTCCCTAAGTGTCCTTGTGTCCATATCCATCAACTCTATACAGATTCAATCCAAACGATTCGTGTCCGATACTGCTCATTGCTGCTGGGGTTTCAGGTCGCGTTAAGTGTTCAATTGACCTTCAGCAAGTACTCTCTGTTCACCGAATTGTTATGTATTATATAAACATGAAACCTAGCAACAAAGAAATTTCGCTGGCAGCACATGGTTGTAAAATACTGCTGCACTTTATGTTTAAGGATTGTTCCTTCATTCTCAAAGACTCCCTGATAGAAGGGACAACAATAGCTAACGAACCCGCCCTGGAATCTGCAGTGACTTTTCTAGCATAGGTTTGAGCCCGAGCTCGCCACAGCGCTCTGAGGTAACAAGGGCCTGAAAGTCTGAGATCACCTTGTTGTGGACTGACTTTATGCATAACAGCGAACCAAAATCCATTTAGAATAGAGATCTAAACCATTCAAATACAAATCAATATTTTGCAGTGAATGTTGTATACATCGTATTCTTTCAGTCGAATCAAATTGCTCTAACACAATGAAGTTATTTAATACTTTTTCTTGAAAAAGCATCAGTATAACTGTACCGTGAAATTCCTCTAGATGAAAATTTCAGTTAATCTCGTTTTGCAAGCCTGTTTACATCCGTTATTCACATAACCAAATTATAATTACATATTCCTCCTAAGAATAAATAGATTTTTGTGATGCAAAGTAAAAATTAAAGTTGGGGGGGGGGATAGAAAGATCTTTAAAAAAGAGATTTTTTGTCAGTTTTTTTTATTCATATGCTTACATATTATGATGCTTTTTATGCATATTTATCTGAAACACGTTTTAAATCTTCAACCGCATAAATGACGACCATGCATGCAATGCTAAGCTGAGCGAGTAATTGACCTTTTTGAGTTTAAGTTAATTATGCCGTGAAAACGACAGTGATTATACTACCTCGTTATAATACAATTGGTGTCATTTTTCAGTATAGCATGATAGAAAAATCGATAAACCAAAGAAGTCAGAGAGAAAAAAACCTCATCTTTTACGTTGAAACTATCACTTTAAAACACATACATCCTTTTTGAGATTTTAATATTGAATGTATTTTGCTTCCTCAAGGCAGCCTGGTTCTAACAAAAAACGATTAAACAGCTGTAATATTTGTTAAATAATTCATATAATTATCGTCACAGTGCAATAATGTCATTAATTGGCATCAGATGGCTGGTGACACTTCACTGTGCTTCTTACACATCAGAGGGCACCTCATTATCAAGATATGAAAAACCATTTGAACCATGTGGCAAGTGTGTTTGTAGCTACATAAGTACCCACATTAGTTAGCCAAACGGCAAGCTTGATTGTAGCTACAAATTTATCCATGTCATTGAGCCATAAAGAAAATATGTTTGTGGCTACATGAAGTCCCACAATCTTGAAACACACGGCTACATAAGTACTCACATCATGAAACCGCAATGCAAGCGTCATTGTAACTACAAATTGATCCATATCGGTGAGTCATATATGGTTGTGGCTATATGAAACCTCACAATATTTAAACACACGGCAAGTGTGCCTGTGGCTACAAAAGTACTAACATCATAAAACCGCAATGCAAGCGTGATAGTGGCTAAACATTTATCCACACCACTAAACAATAAGGGAAGTATGGTTGTGGCTATATGAAACCTCACAATACTGAAACACACGCCAAGTGTGCCTGTGGCTACATAAGTACTCACATCATGAAACCGCAATGCAAGCGTGATAGTGGCTAAACATTTATCCACAACACTAAACCATAAGGGAAGTATGGTTGTGGCCATATGAAACCTCACAATATTGAAACACACGGCAAGTGTGCCTGTGGGTACATAAGTACTCACATCATGAAACCGCAATGCAAGC